>SRLM01000324.1:80590-225566 GCA_015708895.1 Populus ilicifolia
ATTTTTTTTCAAAATAATAATAATAAAACCATTAATTTTTTATAATTATTTATTTTAATCATCTTGGATTTTTATTAAAAAATCACTTTGTTAAAAAAAAATAATTGATTAAAATTTAAAAAACACATGAATAATGCAAGGTGATTTTTATTAAAGAACTATTTTTTTTCAAAATTTAAATTCATAGAAATATTTAAAATATTTTTTTTTAACTATCATAACACTATATAAAACCTGGCTTTAGAAATGATCTTTTTTCCTTAATTTTACAGTTTATTAAATTTATGTTATTATTCACGAGTTGAAATCTCAATAATTAATATCTATAAAATATTTTTTTTATTTTTATCTTTTAATTTTTAATTATTATTATGAATACCATCTTTTAATTTTAATCTTTAATTGAGATTCATAATCAATTTTATAATTTATCAGTTTATATATTTTTGAATTCATTATATTAAACATATTTCTCAATTAATAAATTTTACGATATAAAAAATTACATTATTAACTAACAAGTCTTTTTATTAAAAAATAGTATTAAGATTTTTCTCACAAGGCGGGCACAATAACTATTTGATCAATAAAATAAATATCAGTGAATTTTCCTGGTGTTGTATTTCTCGTGTTCTTGCTCGCAGCCCTGCAACGATTCCAGTTCAGCTTTTCGATTTGACTGGTGCAACGTGTCATGTTTTCATCAAGCGTCGTTTCATGGTAGCACGAGGAGGTGACAGGATGTGATGGCGCGGGCTGTTGTTTTTTCTTCCTGCGGAATCTGAAAATAAAAAAGAGGACCAGATGTTACAATATTAATTTTGTAAGGCCCAGATAAGTTTGCATCCCGTGAACCCTGAACAACCTGTAGTCTCTTCATTTCACGGGCTGATTATGTCCCCTGGAATAAATCCAAAACCCTCACAGGCCGAATTGAGTCGAACAGAACAGAAAACATTCGCTTTCACATTGTCGTATCCTTTCGCTCTCGCCAGGAGTCTATTCGCATAATGCAAGGAGAGGCCTTGTCAGTGACCATTCACCTTCACCTCACTCCTGGCTTGCTGCCTCTTGCCTCGTTTTTTATGGTTCGTTACCTGTTGAGCTTGAGCCGTGCGTGTTCTCTGTTCGCCATTTGAAAAAAAAAAAAAAAGCACCTTTCACATTATCTGGCTAGGTGTTCAGGCCGGAATCCGGCCACCAGATTCAATCTATGCGTGATAGTTTCTCAAGGGGACAATTTTCATATAAACTGCCAAAATTAGTCGGGTGTGTTTTGTGCAGATACACAGTACAATAAACTGATTAAAGAATTCAATCATGCAACAATATAAACTGACTAAAGAATTCAATCATGCAACAATTAATGTCTCTGTACGTATATTATATATACCATCTAATCATGAACTGGCTTGCATCGTCCAGGATCTTAAGGGATACGAAGTCACTAAATAAGAGCAGAACCGGTGACTGGTTTCAAGGAACTAAAAGCTTAATCTCAAATCCTGCTTGGTTCCCAAAAAAAAAGAGGGGAGAGAGTTGTATAATTCAAAATCCAATGAGCCTTTAATGGATAGAAAACATTGAATTGCTCGGTAATCGGAGTAATTTAAAAGCAGAGGCTATATATATCAAGCATCCCCTTGGCCAAACTCTATGTATCTTCCTGTTAATTTTGATTGATGTCTCCTTGTAAAATTCAAACTTTAATGCATATTGCTATCAATTAGTTTGACCGAAGGTCAACGGAAGGTAACTCGACGTCATATAGCCATCATTATATATAAGACGGGAAGAAAAGGTAAAGAAACAGATTGTCTCAAGAGAGCCATTCTCATTCACATTTCAGATTAATTATTTTGTTGGTTTGGCTGAAGTAAATATCATATCGTAAACGTACGTGAAGAAACATAATCATTGAATTAAATGTTGACGCACATGCGTACGTCTCCATTGCATCTCCCACCAAATCCTTGCTCACAAATATTGGTAGGTAGAAAATGCAACCACGATGATGGTCAATCATATCATTATAAAAAATATTAATAAAAAGAAAACACTTGAAACCGGAGCTTAAGCCGTAATCCAAGTCTAATCATATTTTTTTTTATTTTTTAGTTTTAAATTGCATTATTTTTTTATGTCGTGGATTGTTTTGATTAATTTTTTTTTGTATTTATTTCAAAAAAGTAAAATAAAAATAACCTCCAAACTTCTAAACAGTAATTCTATTTTATCTTTCTACCATAAATCATAAACACGTTTTTGTGAGTTGCAACGGTTAGCATGCTTGAATTGAGTTATTATTATTACGTATTTACACTGCCTAATTATTAACTAAATCCCTAATCAGCTCTTCTAAATTGTTAATTTATATATTTATATGCCAACAGATACTGATTTATTATTTAAGAAAGCAATAATTACCCACGATGTGTCGGTGATGACAGAAAACGTTCTTTTAATTGTGGCATTTTTACATTAGTTCTTACGGTGTCTTCTCTTTTTGGAACAAATTCCTTTGATTTCGAAGGATATTTATCTTCGAAACACTTTAACAAAGAGGCTACCTAGGACAGTAAGACGATGATAACTGATCACTGCTATAAATAGCTTATTAAATTATAATTAATTAATAATTATTAATGAATATTCCGCACTCAATCTTGCAAGATGAGATTGTTTTGCATTATTTTTTTACAAAGTATATTATTTTGACAAAAACAAAAATATTCTATTATAATAAATAGTTATCGTAAATAGTAATGGAGCAAAATGACCAAGTTGAAAAGGTGAAATGATGATCTGCAAGGTGAAATAATTATAGAAATTATATAATTTCTATAATTTTATAATACATTCAAAACATTATTATAATTTATTTTTATTTTTTTCCTGTAAAATTTAACATAAATCAATTATATTTGCATTGTGTAATCCTAAAAATAAAAATTACACGCACCTAACAATCATAGTTACTAGCTATCTTCAAAATAAATAAAGAAAACGTGCAAGATAGAAATAACAATTGAGATGAAATATTTGTGTATATATCTGTATTTTAATTTTTAATTAGCATTTATATTTTCATTAATATACCTTTTGATTTACATCATACTGTCATCTCTTTTTCAGCAAATTTTATGAATTAGAAAAAACACATTCATTATATATATATATATATATATATAAAGAATTGACTTGAAATAAATCTTAATCACTAATAACAGCGGCATCAAACATTTAAAACCAAATCTAATTACAGAGTAATGCACATATACATGATAAACATGGGCTCGGTCAACATTTAAAAACCATAAATCCCTCTCTGCTTTCTCACTCTGGATGACACTCACACGCTAATTCTACATCCATATCAAAAGTTTATTTATTTTTTAAATGATATATGAATATCTATCATGGCGTTCCTGCGGCGGCATAAGTGTTAACCAGAGCAAGAGCATTGCTAGTAAATTTCTTGGCATCCGCAACACGGTTACACACCTCCGTTTTCACAGCCCCGTCCGCTACATCCTCAAATCCATCCGTACAAGTCTCCTCATCTGTCAAAGCCGCACTCATCCACGTCTGCACGTTACTCATCTGAAACTGAAACGACTCCGCCGACAGCCCAGCTGCTCCAACTTTCAGCATCTGCTTCAACGACCCACTCATCTCATCAACGGCGTCTCCCATGTTGGATAAGCAGTCGTGAAGGGCGGCCGTGGCACGGTGATCGCCTCCGAAGTCTTCATGGCGTGTTAGGTTGGCTATGTAGGCTGCCAAGCGGCGTGCTCTTGAGAGGCTGACGCCGATGGCCACGCGAGCTAGGCAACTGGGGCTTTGTTTTACAGCACTGGCGTAGCGAGAGAGGGAGGTGTAGCAGATTTCGGGGTACAATGTTGCGCCGCAGCTTGAGCGAATGTAATCTGTGCCGCTTGATTGAGAAAAGGCGGGGTCCGGTGAAGCGACGGTTGAGATTGGTTGGGAGTATAGAAGGAAGGTTGTTAGGAAGAAGGTGAAGAGTGGCAGAAGGCCTGGCGTTTCTGATGGCATTTCTTTTTTAAAATCAAGATACTAGAGAGTGTATTAGTTTTTATTTCTCCTCTCTCTGGGGATTGGCGAGTAAGGACTGGAGAACGAGAGAGAGAGAGCCTGTGTTGACTGTGATGATTTTGAGTGGTTAAATAGGCTCGAGTCTGCAGGAATAACCACTCTATTTTATTAATATTTATTTTATACATATCGTCCTCGTGATTTCATGATATTAATACTTAATACAATAATCCGATAGTTAATGAGATTTTATCCTTAATGTGTTAGTTCGGATCATGAGAAAACTTACTTCCTCTACTCCAAAATATTAGGTTCCACGTCCTTGTACGTTATAAGACAGCCTTTTAACCTTCTTTTTTTCCCTTTTCTTTTTATAAGCTATGATTTTGATATGAACACTTTTAATGTTATTTCAAATATTCATAAATGAAGAAGATATAATATTATTATTTTATCTTACACATAACCAATATGTTTGTCCATTTAAAAATTGAATTTTTTTTATTACCAGCAATGAAATATTTAAGTTGATTTTGTCATATAAAAAATCCCTTATTGATCAGCTGCTCAGGTAAAAAAGAAAAAAAGAAAAAAAAAGAGTTCTGAGAATATTTATAACTTTAAATCGAGTCGGAAAATTAATTCGATTGCAGTAGATCATGCTGAACACATTCCTGTCACAAGTAGGTGGAAACAGGGATGGAACCATGATACAACTTCGGCAGGGAAAAATAATATTAGTATAAAACAACATTTATTAAAATTCACATAGTCCAAAAATTCTAAATTTATAATATAAAATTAAAAAAAATTTACATGCTATAAAAAGATGCTCCGTAAAATAACTTTTTTTTTTAAGTCACAATTTTTGGCTTGGAGACTTCATATGTTAAAACATTATGAAATCTTTTTATTATTAGCGCTTTCAAACATTTTTTTTCAATTTAAATAACTAAATAATTACTAAACCAATTACCCTCGTACATAAATATAAATTATTTTTCTCAACCAATCAATACAAAACCATAAATCATTTATTTCATTAGTTTCTCACAGACAACTACATCTAAACAACAAACATGATAAAATCAATTTTAATTCTCATCAACGCAACAACACATGTTAAATACACACAACTAATAAATATTTAGTTTGATTCCAAAAGTTTTTATTTCTCCCTCTTAAATAGTCGGGTCTATTTTCACCACTAACACCTAATTTTTTCTTATTAGTTATGCTTTATTTAATGTCATTTACAAATTTTATTAATCTTTATTTAAACTTATATAATCAAGTTTATAAAGCTTATAATATCGTACCCGATAATCACATGAACTTTAAATGTTAACAAGTTAAAGTTCACGCTCTTTTTTTTTTATTAATATCATGAGTTTTTATTTTTTATTTTTTTTCACTTAATTTTATCTTTAATTCTTAAGTTATAGTGTTTAATACTCATTTTTTTATTTATCTTGTCTTTAATCTTGGTTTTTCTCTGGAATTCAAGTGAGGAAACTCTCAATTGATGATATTTTAAGCACTGATTGACAGTTTAAAGGTGAAGAAAAGGCTAGATCTCTTGTTTTTCTTATTTCTTCTTCTGGTGACTTATTTTATCCACAGACAGACTTGGTATAATTTCATAGTAATATTATTGATTTTTAATCGAAGTTTTTACCACCCTTTGTTCACGTTTTTCTTCACTTTTATTTCTAATTTCAATTCTACCTCCTCTCATTCTCAAAACACATCTATTTTATTTATTTATTTATTTATATCCATCAAAATTCGTTACTCGTTTCGGCATCATACATGCAGTGTGGCCAAGTGTCCCCACTGACCTCATGTTGTCTCCTGTCCATTGGTGCACATGACATGGCCGTGGCCAAGTGTCCCCACTGACCTCATGTTGTCTCCTGTCCATTGGTGCACATGACATGGCCGTGCACCTATATTATAGCTGCATGCATGATAAACAAACACAAAATAATGAAATACCAGTATCACCCTTGCGTGTAGTCTTTCTTATAAACGAACGGCAAAACCTTGAACTGTACCTCCGACGCAAAGAATATGCATGGGCCCTATTCTCCTTCGCCTTATCGACTGTCAATGGAGCCAGCAGTCCGAGCGAGCTGTGTCCTTTTTCATTTTAAAGTTAACAACCTTTACTCCTTTCGCCCTTTTTTCAGATCTTGTTGGTTCTCCACGCCTTCAACAAATCATGGCTGCAAGTCTGGCTTCTCGAAGGGTGCCTGCCATAATGATGACAGATGACCACGAAGCATTGAAATGAACACGTGACCGAGGATAAAACAGTCATGTGAAATTCGAAACTTAACCCTTATAGATTTGCCATGCATTCACAAACCAGTCCTGTTCTGGTGAAGTAGGTCGAAGTATGAGGTATATTTCGGAGACGATATTCTGTACATAATTTATGAAGATAAATTATGCAATTAGCACTTCAAATTAAAACTAGTCGACCAACTCAAATAGAGTATTTCATTAGATTACTTCAAGTTGTTCTTCTTCTTCTTCTTCTTCTTTTAATTTCAACGACTACGGTAGGCAATCACACAAAAAATATAGGGAAATTTAGGGTCCCCGAAAGCATTAGGTTTTGATCGGGGTGCTGGCTTGTTTAGTTAGTTACTTAGTGTTGCGTGGCATTGATGGGGGGTTCGCCGGTTTCGCCGACCGGATTTTTTATGGGAGGTTAGCTTTTGAATTACAGTCGGGGACCTTTTACTAGCCCATTCGCCTACCAATATGAAGCTCGCACCTTTTCTGTGCCTTCTGTGGATGGCGGTGGATCCCGTCCGCCATTTCGCTCCGCTTGGCATCTTGAGTTTCAGCTCTGAGCACGGGATGGTCAAAAGCACAGATTTTGGGAGCTGTGAGCTAAAGCAAATTTGTGACTTCCAGAACTCTTTTAGATCCGGAGCCATCAAGCAAGAAAAAGAGAAGTTCTTGAATTTATACCGTTAAAGTTCTGCTCTCGAAAATTTTATATTTGCTAGTACGGGGCTCTAGAGGCGATATACGGCTTATTTCTTAATATTTCACTACTCCGGCATCGCTCCAGGTGACAAGCAAACGGGTTTGACACGGGATTTCTGACAAGTTTGGGCCCTACAGGCTCTAAAGTCGCGTACAAAGTGCCTAGTGAAGAAGGACCCATGAGCACGCTACTTAATATGGGCCTTTCCGAATATTGGGCTAATAGCCCCAACATTACAAGATCCAATAAGAACTCCAAACTCGGTCCCATAAAACAATGACGAAAGCTCTTCCAAATCAAAAACAACCTTTACATGCAAGCCCATGTCCCGCTTGGCCTCTAATTTCTTGAAAAAGACCCTTTACATACATGGCCGTCACCTTGTGCTCTCCCTGTTCGTCCAAGTATCTGTTTTGCTTTAGTTTTTAATTTTTCAAGATGTTTTTAATTATTTTAATACGACGGTGTTATCTCTGGTAACAGACAAGAAAGGAGAAAAAAAGAAGAAGATTTCTTTTTACATGGGTCTCTCTCTGAAAAATGGTTACTTGAGCATCTCCTACCCTCGACAAATGACCGATTCTGAAAGTCTAGACTCCTGGTGAGTCCAGATGCTGAAGGTGATTAGCTTGTTCTGGCTTAACCTAGTTCCAATTCCCTCAAATCGGTCTCTTATATATACCTGACACGCTCAATCCTACCATCCCAACAAAGAAGTTCAACTTTTCAAAATGTATGCATCCCACAAGTACATCGATAACAATTAGATAAAGAGTTCAGTAGATCGTGCCTCGTCAACTTGTATATGCACATCCATAAGTGTTTCTCGGCTGAATATTTCAGCAATAGAAAGAATTGATTGATTTTTACCCAGTCCTCCAGCTAGGATATGTAAAGGCAGGTGACATTCTCCCTGCTAGCTAGTTAGGATCATATTCATTTCAATAGCAACAGGGTTTCATTTCAGGACGTGCCGCACATATAATTGCGAAGGATGCTAGGGTTTAGGGTGTGGTGGGACAAGGGAGTAGAAGGAGGGATTTTCGGTCCAGTGTAGTTGATTTGACAATTAAAATTACATTGATAGATTGGATTCTAGTTCATTACTTTATTTTCTACAGTATCGTTGGTTGAAAACGAAAGAATTGGCTTTCTTTTAATGAACTAGACGTTTTATATCCAATCTGACCTTCTTGACCATGACCAAGTTTCTTTGAAATCCAATCTCGGCTAATTGAATGTTTCGAAATATGTAAAATTGCTCCAAAAATCTTTGTGAAAAGCATTTATTTTTGTTGAAAATTAAGGGCATTGTAGAAAATGCTCCCATAGAAATCGAAGCTCGTTCACTGGGCAAAAGAATCTCCATAAACAATAAGAGATTTTACGTGCACAGACATGGGTTTAATTTCCCTTTTTGGGGGGAACGACTGAACTATTTTTCTTGTTTATTAGAAACACGAAGTACAGAGAGAACAGTACTTCATTTCTTTGTAAGCTGGATAAATGCTGGCTTTGAAAGGACGAGGTGGGAGTCAGAATGCCAGCCATATAATTTGAAAATACATACTTGTCACGGGCGAAACGGCGCAATTGACTCGATTCAAATAGTTTTGATACTCTTCAACCAGGAAAAAATTAAAAATTTTGATACCCAACAAGAATGATATGATGCATGGACAGGAAGAGGAGGCATAATCTTCACCTAAAGCATACGTAATGAACTGTTAGGATATGAATTGCAACTATCTGGGGCCCTAGCACCTGGTCTAGCTAATAGCTGAGGTTCAAGTTTTCAAAAAGGGCAATAACCTTGAGATGGAGACGACGCCATTTTTCCATGATTTTAGCAGCAAACTGTTCCTTGGCGCTCTAAGCACAAATGCCCCACAACATCATTGTAGAATGTCAAGAAAGGGAGATCGTGATCCCGAATTGTGTCCCTTGATTAAGAATTTCCTGTAGTTTTTGAATAATGTGAATATATTCCTTGGTTTGGGATCGATAAACCTACACAGTACTCTTGGTGGCGGGTTTTGTACAACGGGAGTCGCCAGAGCATTGACTTGTCGTGGCTGGGCGGTGAGAAAGCTTCAGGTTTACCTTGTTTTATAGGTGGCGTTGGGAACGTGTTTGGAACTTCAAGATTTATTTATTTATTTTTGTTGGTTTAAAATTATTATTTTTTATATTTTTTTGATTGTTTAACTTGTAATGTTAAAAATAAAAAAATATAATTTAAATTTATTTTTAAATTAAATATACTTTTAAAAACAACCACTATTACAATATTAATAACTATCTTAATGAAGTCAACCATAATAAAGAAAAAATTTAAAGTGTTGAATAATATTATTTTATTAGTTATTTTTTATTTTATTTAAAAATATAAATATAAATAAGAAAAATAAAATCATAAATAAAATATTAATTGTTATCATTCAAAATGGATTGTAAATTTTATTTTCTAGTCTCATCAGCCACTAGTTATTTCCCATGCATCATAAAATCTTAAATCGATTGAGTAATTAAATAATCTAGCTCAAAAGTTAAAAGTGGAATGCTAGCGGCACTCTTCACGGCCGCTAGCTACCCTCGCGTCCATAGAGTGGATACGTTTCAATTAATTTCTCAAAGGTTACTGGATAACCGAATAAACTGGTTTTTCAATTTTCATGTACTAATTAAGAAGTAAAATCTTAGAAAGAGAGAAAACACTGATCTTATCTCTCCCTCTCCTATCTTACACTGTGTCTTTATACGGAGCAGCCTCCGATTTTTAGTTTCAATTATGTTGAATGCAGATTTGGAGAATCGCCCATTTCTCACCGAAATTGGACGTCTTTTATGATACTTGATGGCGCCTGCAAAAAAAAAAAAAAAATGTTCTTCAAAAGATGCTTGATGGAGACGAAATCGTGTTAGATTCAACTTAGGGTTCACGGGCAAAATCGGCATTCGCGGTGGTTTAGCAAGCAAGGGAGCGGTAGGGGCTGCAGCGGTAGACATGACTTCATGGGTTCTGAGATGGGCAAAGATAGAATTTGCATTGTATATTTGGGAGATCTCCTTCGAGTTTTTGTTGTCGTTGTTTCTAATTTCATTTTATTTTTCGAGTACCTTTTCTTGTAACTCCTTCAAGATTTTGACTCGTGATTGTGGTGTTTAGGGTCGTGGTTGAACTAGAGTTTTAAATATAAATAAAAAGAATTTTTTAAAGATATTTTAATATTAAAAACAATTTTAAAAATATTTTAAAAAATACGTCAGGAGGGACTGCGGCTAACATCCCCAAGAGTTAATTATTTGGCGGAAAAACTTCAAATTTCTGTGTTTATTTTTGCATTATAATTTATTTTTATAATTTTGATATATTAAAGTATTATTTTAATATATTTTTAATTAAAATATTTTTTGTAATATCACACATTACATTGTCAAAAACAAATAAATCACATTACCGCCCACTAGATAAGTTTTTATACAATAAAAATTATTTAACGGACTCATAATTGCATTTTCACGTGGAATATTATCATCTCTTAGTACACAACACACTTCGCGAAGCTTATGCTTTTAATATGTATATTTTTCTTACGACAAGCTTACCTTTAAGCACCACTTACCTTTAAAAAAATGTCGTTAGGACTTTTAAATTTGCTACAAAGTTTCCCGTTGTTTTTTATTTTTTTTAATGACAACATTCTTGAAACTGTTTAATAGTTTTTTTTTCTAAAATAAAAATATTTTTGAGTTAACTTTCATGTTAACTAGGACTACATCTCTTTTTTGGGTGATATTAAGAGTGTATTTTTCACGCATCTCTAAACCCATAAAATCAAAGAATCAGACATGTCTTCTTAATTATTAGATTAACTTCTTAATATAGAAAATTACTGACTTATCCATGAACTCATTGTTTTTTTCCTTACATGTGAAAGAAACTCATGTGCAAAGTAATAAAACTTGTCCAGGTTTTACTTCCGCACCTCACTTGCGGGTGATATATATGTTTTTGTCCTATCAGCATGATATTACTTGCAGCCTCATTTAGTTTTGTTAGTGCTTTGTTTTTCAGTATTTTTTTATTTTATTCTTTTATAATTTAATTTCTAGAGCTAGATGATCATTATTTTTTTTAGTTTTTTTCCTATTATGTCAAGTTGTTAATTTTTTTTCATTATTTAAAATACAATGAGAGCAGTTTAACATCATTCTTTTACGTTACAAAGAAATTGGTCCAGCCCGCACCTTCTCCGGGTCATTAATGTAGTTATATAACTGTAAATCATCATTTTCCCTGTGGATCCTGATCGCCCATAATCCACACTGAGTCACGGAGCAGCCTGCTTTGAACAAGTTCTTAGCCCAAGTCAGTAACTTGTTGATCATCATGGTTCTGTCTAGCTAGCAAGTTGCCTCATTCTCAGAAAAATGTCATCCGCTCATCAACTCTTCTTACTTTTATTTTTTCAGGCTCGTGCATCTTGGTGTCGACGTCTACTGCAATGAGGTTAGCTTTCACAGCTGTGAGATGTAGTTCAACGCAGGCCTCCGATCTCAAGGGATTCATGAGAAATTTTTTAATATAATTTTAAGATTTGAATTCTAATGACTAGACAGCTAACAGACTCTTTTAAGTCTTGACAGTCCGCCCAAACCCACAAGTTAATTAAGGTTTTTACCCTGTATGATACTATAATCTGCTAACTGCACGCCAACTTGTCCCAACTCCACACCTTTTCATAAACATTTGCGATTAGGGATAATTACGGAGGTTTGTATAGGCAGAGAATGTATCATTTTATATATATAATGAAAGTCTCCTAATCTCTTTAGTCATGTCCATTTATATTAAAGACAATCTTTAATCTTTCGTACTCGTCTTTGTTGGAGGTGAATGTAAGTTGAAAGTTTCTATTTTTTTTCCATGATCAATTTTTAACAAGTACAGTACATTAGCCATAAAAAGAAATAAGATATTTTACATTTATCAAACAAGGTTAATAAAGAAAATCAATAAAAGAGCGTAGGTTATTTTATAATGCAATAAAACAGACTGACCTTAATACCGGATTAATTTTTATATTCTTGTTTAATGACTGCACGAGAAAACTTGAGTATCTGACAGGGATTAAGCTACACGCACCAAAGCAGCTGGGTAGATATACATTTCTTCATGATTTATATTTCATTTTACTTGCGAAGAAGGGAAAGGAAAATCGCTGATGGTCATTTGATGGCTCAAAAATATATAAACTTTGGAGTCTTTTGGCTTCAATGGAGTCGTTACGTAGAATGAAGCCACTGTTTCAATGATGAGACGAAGACTTTTTGTTCACCACCTCATCAACGAACACACATGGCATGGGCACGGGTAGAGTTTTGTTTCAAGGTGCACTCACGGGATGAGACAATATTTGAGTTATGGAACCGGCGAGAATTAACATAGATGCTTGGTCACGTTGAATCGTACACGCTACGCACACCGGAAATGGGCAAGTCGAAAGGGTCCTGGAGACGAAGCTCTTAATTTTTCTTTCACTAACTTAATTGTTTAATCGAGTCCGGCCAAATAATAACTGGATTTGATAAACCTATCATATCCAGACATGATAAACTATGTTTTGCTTCCGATTTAATCATGCGCTAGTAGTTTTGGAGACACCGAGATTTCGGGTTTATGTAGGGCACCGAAGAAACTTTGATCCTTTGAAGCTTCGCCTTTCTCGAAATAACACGGGATACCACGAGAAGGTTTGAACCGATACCCTAACAGGAACTGCATCATGCGGTAATGCGGTTCTCCTGGCCAAAATGTCAAGAATCAGGGGAGGACAGGTATGTTAAAATTACCTGGTCTAGCAAAACGAAAGTGTAGCTCAGGTTAATTAAACCGAAGTCAAGTCACTGGAATAAATATAAGAAAGAACCCAAAATTCACTTGATACAAGTCAGATTAATCATCATTAACATTATACACACACACTTGCCGTCACAAGACGGTACGCCCACCCACATGCTAGCGCTTGTTATTTCATTGTCATCCTTTTACTTTGGTGTGTATTTCTTTTCTTTCAATTTAATCTCTATTTATATATATATATAAAAAACTTTTATTTGGACCAGAATGCCACTGACCCAAGCCCAGTTAAAAGCCAACCAGTAAGGAAATAAGGGCAATGGAACAAAAATAATAATAATAATCCATCTCATTAACATGTTATGATTATATCCATAATTTAGATTGTCATTTATTAATTAAACCCGATCAAGTGGACTGGAGAATTCGTTATATCATTATATTAAAATTAAAACAGTTAAATATATCATACTTATTTTTCAAAAAAAAAATCCTATATTTTTATTGACTATCCAAATTATTTTTTACCTGTTAAGTTATTAATTAAGTAACATAAAGTTTAATTTTATACTTTGTCTATGCAAATAATCAAGTAAGAGATTTAAACATAGACTCACTAGGTTGATTTTAATAGCATTATCAAAAGAATTTCCATTACCCGGCTACATTCCAAGAACTCAACTACTAAAACAATAATTGCACAACCATTATTAATTTGAATAAGATGGGATTGCCTATCAGAGAGAACTGGAGAGAGTAAAAGAGAGGGAAACAAAGGGTTTAGAACGAGCTTTCTCACCAGACTGACTCCCATGTTTTGCCTTATTTCTCCCTTGAAGATCGTAATGCCGTTGCGTGATTGAGAACTTACAAGTCTATTTCGATCCTTTTATTTTCCCGCTTACCCTCATTTTTTTTCAATTATTAAATAAACTCAGACTCCAATCTTGTAGGAATCTACTCTATAACAATTCAACTATATTCATTGAAAATGTTCCACGATTCAATTTACGTTTGATTTCCGTGGGAAAAAAATTCCATAAAAAATTGTGCTCGTTTGTATAAAATATTGTGTAGATAAACATATCAAAAACATAAAACACCTTTGCATTAATTTTTTTAAATTTGATAAATAATGAAGTTGAAATATAATCAAGATAAAATGGCAATGATCATGGTAATGATAAAGCAATGATAGTTAAAATAATGATGGTGATTGTAGAATGGTGTTGGAGGCCATGGTTTAAATGGTGCTAATGGTGAGGTGATAAGGTTATCAGACAAGGTGAGAGTTAAAAGCATAAAAATATTAAGTTACTAGATATCATATCATATAATTATTGAATAAGATTTAACAAGTCTTCATTGCAAATCTTAATAAAAGTTTAACACGACCCGCTACCCAAATTTAAAATTAAAATGGTGATAATGGTGATTATTTTTGTCTCTAGGATTTGGTTTTATGTGATTCCGATCATGATTTATTTTAAATTATATTGGTTCTAGCACTCCGATGAGTGCCAAGTGTACAGGGAAAGCTCTCTCCATCGAGCTGTATTGAATACAATGACTGATGCAATTATTTAGGACTAGATGCGTAACATTAACAACTCAATTAATTGATATGATATTTGTAGGATGTAACGTAATGATAAAAAAAATTAAATTTATATAATAGATTTTAAATTTAAATGAGAGTATATATATTATATAAAAATTTGAAATAATCGAGATTTTACTTATTCATTTAGATCCACAAAACATGTTTTTATAAAGAATGAGGTTCCTTAAATTAAAAAAAAAAGAAAGATTAATTGATATAACTAAGGATTGACTAGCTTGACACTAATGGATTTACCTTCTCAAATGTTCACAGGGGTAAGAAATATCTCTTCTCAAATATTGACTAGCTTGACAGTAATGGATTTACCTTCGCTAATTTTTCAGACATTGCAAACCTCACTTGGTGCAAGCTAGGACCACATAATCTAAACGCACCGCTCACTTATTTTTCACAATAAAAATTATTAATCTGGATCGATAGAATAACTTTCCAGCCAAACTCAACAGAAAACTCACATGTCTCCCTTCCCCTAGTCAAACCTCTCTGATGCCCAGGAACGATAATTACCTATCTTCTTCTTCATCGACGTACAGAACCCTCAGGCCATATTTGGTCCGCGCATGCCTGGTTCAGCTTGCTCAAGTGTTTCATTCATGGCATTAATCAAGGAAGGAGAAAAGCACTACAAAGCAAGCCCTCTGAGCCATCATCCCCAATTGGTTTCAATACCCGATGGAGGAAATCTGTTTTTCAACAACAATTATTAAAAGTAACTATGCCTATTCTAAATCAAAAGGTAAGCACGTCTTAGGCTGGAATCATGCGAATCTACCGCTAATCTGAAAAATCAAAATACAAGAAAACTTAATTTAATAGTCCGCTAAATTTTGTGCTTCTTTTTTAAACCACACCGAAATTTGTCGACATCTTCCTCCTCAAATTATCTTAGCAGACAAAGAAAGGATTACCGACCCGTATACTCAGCTATTCATTCTCCTATGTAGGACCCACATTCAGTTCTTATCCACGTGTCGACCATTAATTGTTCGGTGGACGATACAATCCTTCAATGGCAACAAACCCACCCACCTACCCTCTTCGTGGGTTTTCTTGTTCGGGTAACCGCTTGGCCAGTAACCCGAATTGACCCGGTCAAGCATGTTTTGCATCGGGATCCTGACTCCATCCAGTAATGTCCATCCACGTGGTGACGATCCACTGGTCCATAATCTGGAATCCAATGACAGCTTCTCTTCTCTTTATAAAATCCATGACACTCCGCCTTTCTACTTTGCTCCACCATCAAGAAAATGGCGCGAAAATCCCTAACAACTGCCCTGGGAAATCTTCGCGTCACTGCCTTTCTTTTCCTCGAACTCCTCTCTCTCCATGCAGTCATCGGCAGTGGCCATGATTACCATGATGCCCTCCGCAAGAGCATTCT
This sequence comes from Populus ilicifolia, assembly GCA_015708895.1. Classification (NCBI taxonomy): domain Eukaryota; kingdom Viridiplantae; phylum Streptophyta; class Magnoliopsida; order Malpighiales; family Salicaceae; genus Populus; species Populus ilicifolia. The sequence continues at coordinate 96,522 of SRLM01000324.1, forward strand.
CTTCTTCGAAGGCCAGCGCTCCGGCAAGCTCCCCCCAGATCAAAGAGTCAAGTGGCGCCGCGACTCCGCCTTGCATGACGGCTCTACCGTTGGCGTAATTGCTCTAATCTCCAGCGTTTTTCGTTAATGTACATTGCTGCATTGCTCTAATCAGCTGCTTATTTTACCTCGTTTCTTGCGACATTCTATTTTGCAGAGGGATTTGACGGGAGGATATTACGATGCCGGGGATAACATAAAGTTTGGATTCCCAATGGCATTTACGACGACATTATTGTCATGGAGCATTATTGATTTCGGAAGGAACATGGGGCCGGAGTTGAAGAACGCCGTCAAAGCAATCAGATGGGCGACTGATTACTTACTAAAAGTAACCGCGGTACCTGACGTCGTTTATGTCCAGGTAGGCGACGCGTTTTCGGATCATAACTGCTGGGAGAGGCCGGAGGACATGGACACTCTGAGGTCGGTGTATAAGATCGATGGATCCCACCCGGGATCTGACGTGGCTGGTGAAACAGCCGCTGCTTTGGCGGCCGCGTCCATTGTATTTCGTTCACGTGACCCTGCCTATTCTAGGTTGCTTCTCAATCGGGCCGTTAGGGTACGTCATTTTCAAACTGGACTAAGATAGCTCTGGCTCCTCCTTATTTTTTTAGGGTTTGCAAACTGTCTTCTTGATATTTCACTTTCTTCTCAATTAGTGATCGATTCTAGATCTTTCATCTCGTTTACTGGTCATAATAGCCTGCTGTTTTACGTTTATATTTTTGAAAATTATATCCTGTTTTTTACAGCCATTTTTGTTTTTTAAATACAACATGCATGATTGTTAGCATTTTACTATAAGAGATAGTGTGCTATTTTCTAGCAGCAAGAATAGTGTCTTTCTTTTCCTTGGAAATTTAAGTGGGGTGGACCATAAAGAACAAAGGCATATTAATGTGACTACGAATTATCTTGAACTGGGCTGTGTGTTGATAATATCTGTACCTTGTGTGAAAACGTTTCAATGATTAGTGGCATGAACTTTGAAGGAGTACCAAATAATAAAAAATGATGCCTGTAAAAGGACAATGGTTTATGGAGTGAACTTAGATTTGTGCCACCGCATATCTGTTCAATTATTTTTTTCATATATATATATATATGCCCAGTTGTTCATATCAAGTTTGACTGCATTGGAGAACAGTGAGATTTATTCTTTTATGCTGATTAAAATATAAAAGGTTATTCTTTTGATATTATTATTCGAGAAAAATGCACTACACCAGTTATTTTAAACATTCGTCCCTAAACTTGTTTTGGAATTATTCAATCACGGGTTGGTGTAGACGTGTGGTAGCTGTTGTCATTTGAAACGTATGCACATTTTGGAAATAGAGCGAGAAACTGACCGTTTTGTGGGTGAAACGGTCACTTCGTAGGTCTTCGACTTTGCTGACAGACACCGCGGTGCGTACAGTAGTAGCTTGCGTTCTGCAGTTTGCCCTTTTTACTGTGATGTGAATGGTTACCAGGTAAGCAAAAGCCGTACCACGTACTGAAAACCAGCCGTTAGATCAGCATGTCAAGATAAAATAACGGCCCAGGATTAATACTAATGGTGATATTGCAGGACGAGTTGCTCTGGGGAGCAGTGTGGTTGCATAAGGCCTCGCGCAGGCGCAGATACCGAGAGTATGTAGTGAAAAACGAGGTAATATTGCATGCTGGAGATACCATCAATGAGTTCGGGTGGGATAACAAGCATGCTGGCATTAACGTCCTCATTTCCAAGGTAAGAAAAAACCCTTCCGAAAAAATCTAACTTTTCTAGCTCTTAATATCAACCAGTAGTTCCTGCTAATATATAGTATCATCTTATTTTACGAGAATATTGATGCATTTCTGTCTTGTCTAGGTTTTATTGTTCTCCTTTTTTTTAACAGTCTTTTTTGTCTTGCGTCCTTTCATCCTTAACAGAGTTATAAAATAAAAATTGTACGGGTATCACGTGATGAAGCATAAGCAAAGAACATCTTGGTGGTGTGGATTCCGCACATCGTTGGACCTATAAGTGAAGATAAACTAAAAATAGTGTAAAATGATATGCTAGATATCTACACTGGCTTAGATAAAAGCCTAGATCGAAGGGAAATGAAATCTAAAAACTCGAATCATATTTTTGTTGTGGGGTCATCAATATAACTGGGACCCTGCTAGCTAATTTTTTGATCGTGGTGATCATATGAAAATATGGGAGGTGAATATAAAATAATATGAATAAAAATGATAAAACTTATTAATTTTGATGATTGCACATGATTAGATTAGAATTTGGTTCTGGTTTTCATGTGCGCTGGCACCGATTTTTCGTCGGTATAATCCGTGCATTCTTCAAAGCATAAAGCTACCAAAAAAAAAAGCCATAGAATTAGGAGCTTTAATTAGAAGGGTATAGCTGTCTTTAAAGTTGGTTAGAATTGAGAGTCGTTGTGTCTTAGAGCCAAGTCACCACAGTCCAAAGGTGCCACCGTGAAATGCCCTGAAAGTCTATGTTTTCGTTTTTCAAGATCTAAGCTTTTTGGGGGTCCCAGAATCACGCATGTGCCAAAAGGATGGGTCTGTTGTTCTTCCCATGCTCTGAGCCCGTTATCTTTTCGACCCCCACTTTTCTTGAAAGTGACGGGGCAATTCCTTGATGCTCTCCTAGTTTCGGTCTCCCAAGTTCTAGTAATTCTGATGGCTGAACTTTGAATATTTAAGCAACTGGGAGTCAGGAAGAAACTTGGAAAAAAAAGAAAAAAAATCATCTATGCTCATGAATTTTAGCAACTGGGGTCTCGTAACCTGATAAGGAAGGCAGCAAGTACTCATTCAACCTGATATACAAGACAACACCATACACAGTTACAGCATTAATTTTTTCTGTTAAATTTATTTATAACAGGAAGTGTTAATGGGAAGAGCAGAATATTTTGAGTCTTTCAAGCAGAATGCAGATGACTTTATTTGTTCTATATTGCCTGGGATTTCTCATCCTCAACTTCAATATTCTCCAGGTATTTTACCTTCATATGTATGCATGCAAATATTATATAATCACAATTTTTCCCTGATCATTTTGACAGCTAAATCGCAATACATTTTAGCATCTTCTTCACTGTGAAAAATACCATTATGTAGGAGAAGCATGTGAACAAGTTTGTCATTTATATGCAGTGGTCAGAGAATTATTGTGCTTTTTCATCAAAGTTTTTGTGCACTCACTCTGTTTTGGGTTTGGAATATTTTTTTCTACTTTATTATGCGCGGCTAATAGTTTGCTTGTCAAAATGTATCTGTCATGATTGAAAAAGGCGGGCTGATCTTCAAGGCTGGAGGGAGTAACATGCAGCATGTAACGTCTTTGTCTTTCCTGCTTTTGGCTTATTCTAGTTATCTAAGCCATGCCAATAAGGTCGTGCCATGTGGTGAGACGACAGCTTCCCCTGCCCTTCTCAAGCAATTGGCCAAACGTCAGGTAACTTCTATTTTATCTTGTTATCCGTTAACCAGAAAGTAAAAAACAAAGGACCCCTTCTCCAAGCGGCATCATGATTACACCAGTCTGCTTTAGGATAATTCATGGGACAGTCGGTCCGACTATCAAACTGGCTTTAATCATAGAGGAGATGCCAAAATAGCAAGGAAAAACCTTGTACGAATAATTCTTTGCTTGCGGGTTGCTGTGGCAGGTAGACTACATTCTTGGAGATAATCCACTGGGGATGTCATACATGGTTGGATATGGTCCACGTTATCCACTGAGGATCCACCACAGGGGCAGCTCGCTGCCATCAGTGCAGGCGCACCCCGCTCGCATTAGGTGTAAAGAGGGGTCGCGCTACTTCTTAAGTCCAAATCCAAACCCCAATGTGCATGTGGGTGCGGTTGTTGGTGGGCCTAACATCACAGATGCTTTTCCAGATTCCAGGCCATTCTTTCAAGAGTCAGAGCCCACGACTTACATCAATGCTCCCTTAGTAGGCCTACTTGCATACTTTTCAGCCCACCCTTGATTTCCGGAATGGAAAGGATCATTAATTCAGTGGTGTGCAAAATGGTCGCCCTACCAATTACTGTCAAAGATTCTAATTGTCCCTAGCTAATGAAGAAAGAATGTTGATTCTGCGAAACGATGGCGCTTTCATTTTCTCCTTTGTTTCTGTCCTTGGTAATAATTGAACATCTCAGATGCTATGTTCAATGGCGAAGCCATCTAGATGCCAGACAAATTTGCATAATTGAAAATTTATAATTTACTAATAAATTATTGAAAACTGTTAACTCCAATAATTGGGATGACAAAGGCACACCCTTAAACGATGTGACGATCTAAGGTTACTCTCTGGATTTCAATTTTTTTTTTAAAAAAAAAAGATCAACTTAGAAGGGTGGGAGTTTCAATTTGTTCACAATATTTGAAATTTTTAAAGGTGGTTTATAATTAAGTTTTTGGCATTGGAGACTGGACACAATATTATTTTTCCTAATTATTGAATGCTTGTGTCCACATAACAAACATCTAAAAATTAAGAATGTACTTAAGAAGTTAAACAAGTTAACTAGATTAATAACAGACCACTGTCACTTACGGTAGTAAAAACATTGCCTAAAACCGGGGGGTAGGGGGGGTAATGATTAAAATCTAAAAATAATATCCAGTCATAATTTACTCTTTTATATATATTTAATATAGATTTTAGGAACAATAGACTACTTGGATCGTAATAGCCGGAAAAGAGAAAAGTCGTAGCAATAACATTGATTCATGAAAACTCTGGCCATCTTAAGACCAAAAGTTGTTGGGAGTTGGGGCTGTAAATTTGCTAACATTCTTCCATTTTCTGAACCAAGTTTTGCTGGTCAGTTGAGACCAAAGATGGACTTGGTTAGGGACTATTATTTATGTCAAAGCTCATGGAAATGCAGGTGCACTAGGTGCTCAGTTTTCCTCTCTTGTTTTTTTCCTTGGCCTTTGACTCCTTCCCATTTTCAACATATATTCAAGCACAGACTTGTCATCCATCTGCTCCTCAGGATGGTGATATGATTCTGGGTAAAAGTGAACCGCACTAACTCGAGTCCACTAGTGTTGTTGTGGTAAAGAATGGTAACTCAATTAACCAGATTAAACAACAGATTTTTTTTAAAAAAAGATTTTGTTCAAAAGATGTTATTTCAGCGTTGTTGTTTTATTGAAAGAGAATCACTGAAGTAATATCGTTTTGGGCAATATTTTTTTGAAATTGACACAGCCAACCGTGACCTGGATTGTATCTAATAACTATCAGATCCTGTTTTATCTTGCGATGATAATATTGGCATATCTTCTTTCTAATTGTTGCACGGGTTGCCCGGAAGAGCGTTAACTCAAAAACAAACCAGCTGTTTGTGAATGCCCAATATGCAGATAGCAAAGCATTCTCTCACTCTTTGTTGGCAGAGGTTGGTTGAGATGTGCTTCACAATCAATGCAAATTTCAATTCTGTAGCCAGCAAATTCCTTTTTCCTTCTTGTTTTCTTGTTGGGTATGGTTTAATTTGGAGTATCTAATTCCAGATCTGCTTGGACAATTGATGCAGACTGAAGTTCCGTGGGAAGCACGAATTGCATATTGAAACATAAAATTCAACACAACATAAAAATAATAATAAAAATTGTTATATTATGAACTGCATGAGTGCTCAAAATATAATTTTAAGAGATTCAACGATACATTCAACACGTAATGATTTCCTTGGCAATGTTGTGGTTTTTTTGGGGAAAATTGCTGGTAGAATAACAGGTAAACTTTAAACGCGATTTAATGATCGAATCTCATGTTATCATAATTTTAATAAGTTAATCAATCCGCATCGTTCCAAATTTTTCCTTGAATATTGAATTATTCCGTTAATCCATAAAAACATTTCCTAAACTATTTACATAATCTATCTAGATTATATTTTTATTTAATAATATCAGATCATCACGTGAATGATCACAACTACGGGTTTATGTAAACCAGGAGCCATCAATAGTTGGCCTGTAGCAAATCTAGCTTGCTAGTTGCCTGGTGTGTTTCCTTTTGTGCTTAGCTCTACATCTGGTATTTATCCGGGGAGAAAAAGGATTGCATATGTCGCAATTTCCAAGCATTTTCATGCCATCAAGTTCATAAACCATGATGGAATGGAGATGAATTTCTGAGTACTGCCGTGGTCGCTCTTTATCAGCAGTTAGGTTTAGATTGGTTCCTCTTGGTTTGACCCAATTATAAACACGGAAAGTTTTCATAAATAACAGATATTTTATTTTATTAATTTTTATATATTAATTAATTGTAATTTTATAAATTATTAAATTAATAATCATATAAATTTTTAATAGTCATTATAGTAGTAATAAACACATTACTAAACAAGTTCCAAGTTTATATCACTTTCACTTCACGAATGCAGTGCTTGTCCACAAAGTCAGTGTAAGGTCAGCTGCCAAGAGCGACTTCCCCGAACATTCCCTAAAAAACATATGCTTTCTCCGTCGATAACTAGGTGAAGCGTTACGTCAACCATAGATGCCTGGTGTGCAAGATGCGTGTTAATTTTGGAGGCAATTTTGACCACTCGGTTTTCTGGGAAACAGTGTTCTGATGAAAATTTATAATTTTATTCACCGGAACAGATTATCATAATATATAGTTTCATAAACCAAAGAAAAAATGATCTTTCAAAACCATTTAATTGTGGAACGTTTAAAACTTTGAACACTTCTATATATTTTGGTTTTTTTATGATGGTTCGCGGTATAATTTCTTATAATCTTATGAGAAACATGGGAAAACGGGATCGGATAATAGTTTTTAGGGTTAATTACATAAAAACTCATGAATTATAGTTTATTATCAAAGTGGCCCTTCAGTGACATGTAGTTACTCTTTTCATGTCTAATCAAATTATATTTAGAAGGCCAGGTGTTATTTTATTAAGTTTATATTCTTACAACGTCACCGGCATTGCATACACATTAGTTTATTGTTTATGAAACTCGAAGGACATAGCCGGGAAACTCCATGGATGCTAACATTTAAACTCGTATTTAATTATTGCAGATCAGACAGTGCACCAGCTTAGACCTCGTTTTGAGTTACCGGTGGAAAGTTCGCGCGTGTTACCATCTCAAGTGTTTAATATCATCCTCTACGCTCAAATCTCAAAGTCAAGTAGCCTTGATGCTGAGCCTGCTTGATCGGCTCTCTCTGCGTTAAAATACAAGTGAAAAAATGGCGACGAATTGACGCGGTCATGGCGGCTGATCACGACTTGAAAAATTCAAGTGCCTAAATCTCCTCTTATCTTCACTCGTATTATGGTTCATATATATATATATATAGATATGCCCATTCCTCAGCTAACTAATAGTGCACAAATTCAGCAAAAACACTTCGATTATACTCCTTTCATCACTTTCTTTGCTAGTCGACGACATTGTTGCTGCTTCAATAAATTCTTTCCACGGTCTCCGTACTATTTGTCATCGGCATGTATCCATCAAAGCAAGACACGGCTTATGAGATGAACCAAAAGCCATCACCTCCCTTTCCACCACCGGTGACCGGGTATCCGGTAGTACCCTTCACAAACCAGCATCACAATGAAATTCATTCTCATCCCATTCAGCAGCAGCAGCAGCCGCCCAGTCGTTGGTCCTCCGGTCTTTGTGACTGCTTCTCTGACATCCCTAATTGTAAGTTCTTTCAGATGATTTGGATTTCAATTATCAGTAACATTTCACAGCAGATGCTGGATTTCTATTTACATTAGAATCGAATCTTTTTTTTTTCCTTTGAGCAGAAGCTAAAATATCTTTTAACTTGTTTTTATAAAAATCAAGGAATGTCTTTTAAACACTATATTTTAAAACAAGATATTAAAAGTACGAAAAATAGAAGGTCAAACATATTGGTCTTATAAATTAAAATGCACAAGTCAAAAGTTAAAAATTCTAACTTTTGATGAAATCAAGATCTTGATTCAATTTTTTAACAAACAGAATTGAAGTCAAACATGCAATTACACTAAATTTATTTATGATTTCTTATGATTGAAAAAAACAATTTATAAAAACCATAGCAAACGAAACCTTACTAATTAGTTGCTTAACATTTGTTGTTATCAATTGATTGCAGGTTGCATCACATGTTGGTGCCCGTGCATCACTTTTGGACGGATCGCTGAGATTGTAGACAAAGGAACAACACGTGAGTGCAATACTAGTTCGTTTGTTTGATCTGGAGATGGCCATTTATGTGCAGATTTCTTAGCACAAACCACACTTATGATGGTGTTGGAAAGTTTAGATTAATTAGATGTGCGGTTGTGATTTTATTTTTGTTGCAGCCTGTGCTGTAAGTGGAGCAATTTATGGCGTCCTTTTATGGTTCACTGGTTGTCCTTGCATATACTCGTGTATATATCGCACTAAAATGAGGAAGCAGCTGATGTTAGAGGACAGACCTTGTAATGATTGCTTGGTTCATTTATGCTGTGATGCCTGTCCTCTGTGTTGTTGGGTATGCGACCAAAGTTCCACATTGGTTAGAAATGGAGAGGATTAAAGGTATATAAGGATGGACAAATATCTCCATTGGTATGAGACCTTTTGGGTATAGCCCAAGAGCAAATCCATGAGGGCTTAGGCCCAAAGTGGACAATATCACATCAATGTGGAGATATGTGGTGTCCGTAATCCTTACAAGTGGTATCAGAGCCATACCCCGGAGTTAGCCATGATGGATGAATTCTCGGAATCCCGAACAAAAGGTGGTGGGCCCTAATTAAATCACGATGTAATCCATGGATCAGCTCTATTGGATAGGCGGTGTGCTCCGGATGCTTCATGAACGTGTCCTGATCTCAACACGGTGAAGATGAGTTGACCTACAACGAGCAAAAAACTCTCAAAGTCAGGTAGTACTCTCCGGTACTTCATGGACGTGTCCTAACCCCAACACGATGAAGTAGAGAGAAGTAGAGAATGAAAAATTCTGGTTGGCAGAGAGTGGATGGATAAATGATCGTTTGAGGAGAGGCTCGGTGGTCCTTTGTTCGAGGGAAGGATTGTTGGGTATACGACCAAAGTCCCACATTGGTTAGAAATGGGGAGGATCAAGGGTATATAAGGATGGACAAATATCTCCATTGGTATGAGGCCTTTTGGGTATAGCCCAAGAGGGCTTAGGCTCAAAGTGGACAATATCACACCAATGTGGAGATATGTGGTGTCCGTAATCCTTACATGTGTGAGGAGTACATAGAGCTCAAACACCGTGGATTTGATATGACAATGGGTAAGCTCCTCGGGATCATTCCCTTTCCGCTTCAATGATTAATTGCATCATGCTATATCCCTTCTGGGCTGTGCTTTGTGGATCTATATCAGTTGGTTTTTTCGTTCTTAGGTTGGCAAGAGAATGTGGAGAGACACAATGGTGGAGTGACCGTGATCGCATCAGCACCGCCCGTTGAACTAGGCATGAAACGCTGAATGAGCCATGCATGCTCTGAATGTTTGTGTGTCATATGTAAGGTAGAAGAGATCAAGATTTCAGTTCAAGAAGAAGAAGAACAAAAGATGTAATCAAGTTTGTGCCGTTGGCATCCTTGTATGTTTTGTGCTGCTATATTTTTCTTTTCTTCTATTGGTTTTTTTTCTTCTTTTTTTTTTTGATTGAGATCACAAAAGCAATGTTCCTCAGTCTTGTACGATAATAGTCTGCTTCAATCGAATGTAAGATATCTATCATTTTTTAATCATTTGTGTAATACTTGATCATGATTAAATTTGAACAAAGATCCATCCAATCAATAGTTGACATGCGTCCACCATGAGGCTGGAACCCTTGCCATTACGAACTGTAGCGCTAGTGATGGTGTTCCTGTTGGCCGGCATATTTGTTTGTTCTTCTATCTGCGATCGAAACTGAAGAATCCGTCCTCGACGTCTTCTCTCCCCGCATCTCCTTCTCGTCCTCCCTGTCGGGAGATATACATGGCCGCCAACGCGTTGAGCCTAGCTGTCTAGCATTTTGATGTTCTGGATAGCTTGCTTTCTGTTGACAGCTAAGGTGCCTCAAAATGATATTAACTAGAAAATTAAAACACGTCGGGTAAATATTGTTGAACAAACATTATTCACTTACCCGTAAAGTGGATATACAGTGTATATTTCAATAATTTATTTTAGCACTCAGTATTTTATTTTAAGTAATTTAATTTTAATTAAAAACAAAAAAAATTATTGTTAGACAGGAATGGAATTGAAAAGAGATGGATCAAAATAAAAAGGATATCAAATAGGGAAGACATGGCAACAATTTCTTTAAAAATACATTTAAATCCTCAAATTTTAAAAATAATACAAATTATATAATTTATATTCTTTTAGATTCCACAAAAATCAATTTCGATACAAAATTTTATTTATAATATTTTTGAATTCTTGATTAGAGAAAAGAGAAAAAAAAAGTCATTGTATTCGATAATAATAATAATAAAAATCATCATTAAAGTCATTTTCACCCATTAAAATATATTTTTTATATATATATGGTTCCATAAGATTTGAACTGCTTAATTGTGTTGTTTATAACCTTAATATTGCATGAAAAAAGAGATCTAAACTAAAAATGATAAATTTAATCCGATTTTATTTTATTTTTTGGATATTTTTAATTGATAAATGGGTTTGTAGATATTACAAAGATATTAATAAAATATTTTTTAATTAAAATAACTTAAAATTAAATTTTTTAAATAAAAAACACTATTTTGAATTTCCAGCTATCATTAAATGGCCAGAATATGAATTCATATACAATACATCATCTCCTTATTTCTTTGTTTTTTCCTTTGTTCGCCCTTTTGAAATATATCTAAAAAATAAAATCAATCTCAGGTGTTTGGACTCGAGGATAAAGACCCACTCGCACGCGCTAGGCTTTTCCTTGTAATAGTCGAGGCGGAGCATTAGGTTCACCCTATCGGTATTGGAGTTGAAGCTGTTAGGTTCAATTAATACATGGATGTTGAAGGGGCCGAGACTAGATCTCTTAAAGATCTAGCCTCCATTTAGGACAGTAACGTACCAAGATTTTTCTTTTTTATTCAATTTTTTTTTATATGATGACAGGGGTTACAGATTAAAATACTTGTTTGGAAGCTAGCAATTTTAATATCAGATTGACATAAACTAGGCCCAAATTTAGTTCATATTAGTCGATCTTGTTTTATCCCTTCTTATTAATGGCTTCATATTTAAGTTTCTGGTGCTATGTTCATCTTGTTTTGGGTGTTTTATTTATATTTAAGATGGATAATGGTGAAGGCTTTTCAAGTATTGAATTAATTATGATAGTAAACTTATGGTATTTATTATTATTTTTAATTATAAAATGTTATCAATTATAAAGGTAATGTTTTTAGTAAGGGTAACATGATAATAAAGGGTTTGAGATATGTATAATAGATAGTTATATATTTTTTATAAAAACTTAGAATAATTAGAATTTTACTAATTTATCTACGCCCATAAAATGTTTTTAAAAAATGAGGTTTCCTAAAATCTCAACAACAAAAAAAACTATAAAGATAATGAATGCAAAGTAAAAAAAGCTTCGTCATGTTCGAACATTAAGAGGGTCAAGGTAATTTCTCATTTCAATATTCCAGCAAATTACTAATGCAACCACTGCCTTGTTATATTTAATATGATTTTAAATTTAAACTTTAATAAATAAGAATATTTAATAAGTATAAATATTTTTACTTCCAAGATGAGCTATAGAGCTCCACCATAAAGAATATCTAACCTATCATGTTATAGATCTATTCTTTAAAAATCATTAATTTAAATTTTAAAAATCTTATAGTTATTGAAAACTTATATAAATATTATTTATAAAATTAATAGAAACACACATAAACTATTTTAAATATCAATATTAGTAAAAAAAAAAACACAATTTTTTGCCCTTTTCAAGAATCACATACAATTTCGCACTCATAAATACTTTTCAATGCTCGTGGCTTTAGAACCTTTTACTCGTGTATAGTGTTTTTGGTGTATTTGTTATTATGAAGAATATATTTTTTAAAGGTATTTTTTATTTTAATATATATTAAAATAACTTTTTTATAATTTTAATATTAATATATCAAAATCAATAAAAAATATAAATTTATAATATATATTTTTTAAAAAAATCAGAATGCCAAGTTACACTTCATTTTGTTCCTGAAAGAATTTACAGGGATGAGAATTTATAGGAATATTTAAGAGTACACTAATAATTGTTTTTTAAAATATTTCNAAATGGTCTCACGGCCTCACCTCCAGGAAAAATGCATGATGGCAACGGTCTGAGGGACCAATGCGCAGATGGAGATGGACTCACGAACTTACAAATGCATGATGGTGAGTGTCTGTCCTGTCTCTTATACACATCTAGATGTGTATAAGAGACAGGGTAAAAACTCAAGAAGAATTAAATTAAAAAATAATAAAATTTTATAAATTATTTAAAATAAAATAAATAAAAAATTAAAAAATTAAATATGATAAATAAATAATTAAAAGATAATGAAATTAAAAAATTTTAATTTTATAATTTATTTTAAATTAAATAAATAATAAAAAATAAAGATCAAATCCAATAAATAAAAAAATCAATAAAATATAGAAAAAAATAAGTACCAAAATATACAGTAATAAAAAAAATTAAGAGTTAAATTTAATATAATCAATTAGTAACAATACATATTTTTTTATATTTTAAGTAAAAAAAAATTATTAATCAACTTCTCTCTTAATACATTAAAGTTTAGAAAATGATTTCAGCAAACATACGGATCTTATTATCATGGGGGTCTTATTATCATGTCAATCCGCCACTGGAGATGGAAACCACATGCTCCAAACTACTTTCTTCTCATTTTGATCTGGGCATATAAAACCATTACTTGATTGCTCATCATGTACTCACAAAACCCATCTTCTTATGAAAAATTCTCCACTTCGCAGCCACCAGCGTTCAGTCAAGATACAACAACAACTGGGATCCCACTCACCTCAACAAGCCACTTCTACAGTACTGATGATTCTAGATCTTCTATTGAACTCCGATCCAAGAACAAGGGCCCTTGGTCAACTGGGTTGTGCGACTGCCATGATGATTGGCGAAACTGTAAGTTAAAAAAGCTGCTCTATTAGTGGCGCGTTTTTCACACGCGATTTTATTTGTGAGCGTGGGGTTGGGGTAATTGGTATCTCATTGTCTGAATTAATGGCTGTATTTTTCTCCCTCCCTTTTTTTTTTTGTGGTTTTACAGGCTGCATAACGTTTTGGTGCCCCTGCGTCACATTTGGCCAAATTGCTNCTGAATTAATGGCTGTATTTTTCTCCCTCCCTTTTTTTTTTGTGGTTTTACAGGCTGCATAACGTTTTGGTGCCCCTGCGTCACATTTGGCCAAATTGCTGAAATCGTCGACAAGGGATCTTCGTGTAAGTAAATATTTCCTATTACTGCGCTGTTATTAATTTTATGATTTATAGTTTCATTATTAATTAAGAAGTTTAAACAAGCGAATAACTTAATCGAATTCATATAAATAAATAAAAAGCTTAACTCTATGTTTTTAGAATATTATATCTTAATTAAGACCGCTATTTATTGACCAGTATGATGTATGCGTTACATGCAGCTTGTGGTGTAGATGGAGCACTTTACGCATTGATTTCATGTGTTACTTGTTTTCCATGTTGCTACTCATGCTTCTACCGTGCAAAAATGAGGCAGCAATACTTGTTGAGGGAAACCCCTTGCGGGGACTGTCTGGTTCATTGCTTCTGCGAGTGTTGTTCTCTGTGTCAAGAGTATCGCGAGCTTAAAAGCCGTGGATATGATTTGGCTATGGGTAAATATATATATTCTTGCGCTCAACTATATATATGCACATGCTTTATGGGTTTGATCTGGGTTCTTAATTATATAGCGGGTTTGTTGTTTTGAAATTGCTTAGGATGGCATGGCAACGTGGAGAAAAAGAATCGCAGCTCAGAGCTGGCTTCAGTGCCGCCAGTGGTTGAAGGGGGCATGAGCCGATAAGGGTGCCCCGTGCCCCAGATCTGGTTGTGCAAAACAATGCCATGCGTTATCATCAGTTCACATCGTATGATCTCCTGTAGCTGTTTAATAAACTACTTGACAGTGTTGGAGGCTTCGTGTAGTATAAAAATGATACTCCTGGGTATATGGAATAAAACCCCATTTTTATACTCCAGGGTATATGGAATAAAACCCAGTAAGCTTTCCATTGCCAGGTGGCATATTTGTGATCTTCAGTTGATGCACAGACGAATTTAATTTGCCTGTCTGTATTTTACGCTGGTCTTGTCCGTTTCATGAAACTATGTGGGCTTTTCTTTGATAATAATTGATGACCTGGGGTATTTTTAGATCCTTGCCCTGACCACATTGAAAACATCCTCGAACTTCATCCGTTAGCAACGCCCACATGCACCTGTAAATCCAGCTTTCATGGCATATGTGCTTCCTTTCCCTGTCAAGAACACCTCTTCCTTTCCCGTTTTTGTTTCAGGTCTTGATATTTATCAAAACGATGGATCTCCCACAAATAGTATAAAATCCACAAATGGTTGAGAATTAAATGGATAATATACTGATAAAACTACTGTACCGAAAATTCTCCATGGCTCCCGGGCCATTTCAAAACCAGTATCATAAATCCATCCCTGTTTGTAGCGATACCAAGTCACTCGTGTTATTGAATCATTGATGGGAAGACCCAGAGTAAATTAAAGTGCAGCCCATGATACAGAAAGGTCGGAGAGTTGATTCCATCGACAGAAAAAAAGCATGTACAAATGAAGCAAAGACAAAGGTTTTCCATATTAAACAAACCCATATGAACAAATAAATATATCCAACCAGTTCAAAAAATATTAATCTACCCAAGATCAGAGTCGCCAAAGTGATCCGAGACATTATGAATTTATCCAAATAGATTAATAAGTTCCTTCCATACACAGTAGCATACGTTTATTCATTCATATGTGTAAACGAATCTATTTGGGAAGCTGGTTCAGGATGTGCGACCATTTTGAAAAATATATTATATGTGATCTGATCTTACCTGAAATTAACAGAAATATCGGGTAAAAACATTAAAAAAACAAATATGGTGGGCTGGGTAGCTGGCGAAACCCGACCCAACCCTTGCCCTCGTGTACATAATACGATAAGTTTAATACAATGCTTAAAATTCTAAATCCTATCCAAGCTCAACTCCAACATAATAAACTCGTAAGTTTCATATCCCAATTTCCAAGAACTACTTTCTTCGTTCCTTTGTCTTGCCATCTCTGTCCAACAACATTTCTTCTATTTTTTCTTCACCAACCTTCAAAACTTGACAATATTTAAGACTAAGATCAAAGAAATCAAAACAAAACAAGTCTACAGAAAAACAACTTCTTTTTGTTGTTTTGGTTTCATTTTCTTTCTAAATATTTAAACTCGTATCTATCTGTAAAATTGCTATCCAACCAGCTATGTTCAACCCACATGTATACTTGATATCTGCAGGTCAAGTCGGTTCTGCACGTTGAAAAAATTGTGATGTCGGGTTAAATATGTATCCTGGTCCAACCCGATCTAGCCGGACCCATGCCCGCCCCTGGCTTGTTCTAGAGAAAAAAATAAATATTTTTACCGAATCACGTGAAGTTGCAACTTATGAGCTAGAAAATCTGGACCCAAGGAGAAGCGGTATCCTGTTCGCACACAACGATGAGGTTCCGGGCCGCCCATTTGTAAGAATTGATTAATGATTATTAAGAAAAGAACTTCTTGACTGGTCGTTAGACCTGGCGATCCCGCTTCCGCCACGCAGTTTTTCCAGCATGATAGTACAGGGAAGGGGAATCCCATTTGCAAACTATTTAGTCATCTAAACTAACAAAGAGTTTGTTTTTAAAATATATATATTTATTTTATACAGAGATAATATATTTATTATACAATTAAATTATTTAAACCTTTAAAAATAAATTTTTATTTTATTTTTTCTTCTCATGTTTATATAAACTTGAAATATTAAAATATTGTAAATATCAATGGACTCCATCTATTATAACTTTCACTTAATTTAATATAAAAATATAAATTCGTACTTATAAATACTTAAAAAAAAGAGTTATTTTTTAATGTAGGCTGAAAATCTTTTCCTCAACTAACAAACGACACCTACAAGTCCAGCTTAGATCAGACCTGTCAACGTTGAAAGTATCGGAGTTTACAAGGGCCCACATGTTTCCTTTTTAAATCCCGCAATTGCCGTCTGTTTGTCTATCAAGTTAAGCCCAGTTCAGAGGTCCCCTCTCTAGAAAGCAATGTTAGGGGACTTTCGCTTCAGAGTTTCCATCCCTCTTCCTTGTGTTGCAGAAGCTGTCTGGCACCGAGCTCCAAGGGAGGTAAAGTTTCTGTGGTACTGGACCTATCCAGCTACGAAACTAATTATGACTGGGATTGGTTTGGTTAGTCAAGAGTCAACTTACTCTGCACCTCGTGATAAAAATGAAAAAAAAGAAAAACCTTATGCAATGCCACATTTTTATTTTTATTTATTTAATTGGGGTGTCCGGATCACTTTGCGCTCACCATGACTAATCCACACGATCCACTGAACATCCTGCAAGCTCAATAAACAGGTAAGACATCGCGAGGATAACAGGCATGCATGGTAAGACTCGAACTTAGATGCAAAAAAAATGAACAGTCCCTCTCGTCACTGGGTTAGAACCTTACTTGCGTAATGCCTCATTCCTCGTTGACCTCGTGTTGATTTACCAAGAGGCAAATTCTACAATGCCTGCATCGAGTATATTTTTGCCTCGGTGTAAACCAAGATAAATTTTGCTCTTAGTTTTTAGAACGGCAATCTATGCAAAATGCATTTTAGTCGAAGACATGACAGGAGAATCTTGCAGAGAGTAAAGGGCTGATCAATTCTGGTATAAGAAACCGTTCATATTATTTTTTAGATTAACGTGGGTGTCCAGGACAGTTTTTGCGCACCACGACTAATCTCATGGGCCCTGAAGTTAACGACCATGTAAGCCTCCAGTGGCTATCATATGAACAACCAAGAACTCAAACCTAAAATCACAAATAAAACAAGCCCCTTGATCCTAAATTCTTATCACCACCTTGATGGTTCCGTTCATATTATTATTAGCACTTGATGAAGCGATTGAGCTAATCCGAGTATTGATAGCTACAAGCCTATCACACAACTGGTCAAATGTTGTCAAATGTTGTAAACGGTTTCGCGGTATAAATCCCACGAGCAAAGCTACTTTTACTCAATACAAGAAATGATCTGGGAAGAATAAGATCAACATTATTAAAATCCTATTAACCTGAAAAGTTGAGCCTACATTTTTTTCACAAGCCACCATTTCCAATCTCTATAGCATCACATATCAATCAGGTCTGGTCTTATGCCACTCCGTACAAGAGAGCACAATTTTGTGTGGAGGTGAGCCGCAAACTTTCCGCTAAATCAAGAGTAAAATATATCCCAAGACGATTACAATATACTGGTTTTGTCCCCTCTACACCTACCCTAACAACAGCCTGACCTTGTCGATACTCAAAAACGCACAAAGAAAGCTCCAAAAACGAAAAGAAAGAAAAAGAAACCCCTCGAACAAACAACCTTGCTCTCTCTCCCTCTCTCCCCCTGCATTTATTATTCTAACATCTTCTCTTTTGCGACCTTTATTTTTTACCCCACCCTGTCAGTCTTTTCTTCAAACACTTAGTACGCTCTTACAGTAACTGCTGGTACAAGCAGTTTTATCCTCGTTTTTTTATTAAGTGACGAGCGAATAAACAAGAAATCAAGAACCAAGCGAAGTGGATGGAAGGAGCAGAGCTGGAACTAGAGAGAAGAAGCAAGTTCTTGAGTGGTTTGATAGAGAAAAAGAAGGCCAAAGAACATCAACAGCAGCCCAGCAAACTCAGTGTTCGTGTTCGAGCTGCTGACATGCCCACTGTTTTGCAAGACCGCGCTTTTAGGTGTGCCCGTGACCAGCTTGACTCCATGACTGGAAAGCTTGACAGCAAACGCCTTGCTCTTGCCCTTAAAAAGGTTAGAAACTAAGCAAGTTCCCTTCTTTTCTGGCTCTCGATCTTTGTTTACTCTTCAAGCTTAGAACCTGTTAATTGTCTTTCATTCTTCTTTGTTGGATAGTAACGGGTGAAATTATGCATGGAGGCAATCCTGTTGACTTTTGAAACGTGCTTAAGCACGAGGCTAAATCGGTTTGTTGGGATTTTTAATGGGGTGTTTAGTTTAAATTAATGGGCACTTGGTAAATTTTGAGAACAGGTGATCCTGTTCGAATGTGTCATTACTGCAAGTGAACATGGCGATGTCCTTTTTATGCTGCTGTGCTCTAATCCTTCTTTTGGGGTCTACTTATACGTGGTTTATCCTGATGATTAAAGTTGAAATCCTTTTTTTGTGAAGACGAAAGTGTTTTGCATGTGGTCCAATCTTGCCGTTGCGTTAGATTTTTTCTGTTTCCATTATGAAACAACCAAATCGATTTTGAATCTTGTCAGCGCAGTGTGTACAGAAACTGCAAGTACAGTTGGTCCTATTGATCATTTGTGTTGTTAACTTCTAAAGTGAAATTCGTTGGCTTTATTTTTATTCTTGATTGCCAGGTCGGTCCGGACCAAGTGGTTCTTCCGCGTGCTTTGCTTGCTTTCAATTGTAAGAATCAATGTCTTAGACAAAGAAAGTGAAATTCTGCAATAGTAGGTGTTGAGTTGATATTTCTAATACTTAGGTTTGTAATTAGTCTAATTGAGCCATAAATGTAACATGTCTCGTAACTAATCTGAATCAGCAATTTATTTATTATTGATGGTTGAATTATGGTCTTGTTTTAGATTCCCTTTTGGTTGATTGCCACTCTGAATGGCTTCTCGGAATTGCTAAGTGCATTTGCATATGTGCAGAGGGAAGAGCATTACATGCATCTGAATGTGTTTTCCATCGACTTCCCTGCAATGATTTATTTCAGTTGGAGGGCGAATTTTAACTTCTTTGTTTCCCTTTTTATTGAGTGTACAGTTGGGACTTCGGAATTATAGGGAAACTATTTTCCAGACGCGTGTGACTAAACGTATGAGAAAATTAGAAGTATCTGGGAAGACTTTCATTTAGGTCGTGTTTAGAATGGTAAATGGTATCCAACCTGTTAGCAAGCGCAGGGCTTATTACCCTTGTGACCCCAGAAAACTTGACAAAATGACCACCTGGATTGCTTGGTGTTTAGACATTCTATATATTGGGTATCTAAATCCTTTAAACAGCTAGTGAGTTCTTAGAATTTGTTCATATTGTAACAGCAAAGCTAGCATTCTCACAGCTCCAATGCACCAGAATTGTTGGGTTTAAATTAGGAATGGAAACCCATGATGGATAATCCCTAGTCCATTTCCACTTGAGAATGGAGTTTCGACTCCCTTAAAAACTATCTTGAAGCAGTTTTACATACATGTTAGTTTCTTGAGTTCTACACTGATAGCGGTTTACCAACTCAGCATGATTGAGTTAGAAAGCCAACCAGTCATGTTGCAACACCGAAAAAAAATTATGTATCTGCAAGAGAACATGGTCTTATTTGTTAGAATTAAAGAAAATGGCATTTTAACTTAAAATCTTTTGCAACCACTTTTCAAATGTACTTTTTGTACTCTTGCATGTAACCATTCATTTGGTTGGGTTTTGCAACTCAGCAATGCTGAGTTGTAAAGCTGTGACTAGTTTTTGAATGGGAGAAACTAACAGAGAAAAAACACACCTTTTATCTCTTTGTAAAGGCTCTCTACATTGTGAATGGCACTTGAATTGTGGAAATTGGGTGTTCTTTCTTCCGTGATTGCATGCTAAGCCTTGAGCACATAAAATAACAGTGATCTTGGAAATTCCGCAAACTCTACAGCTTGTAGTAGAGGTAACCTATATTTGTTAAATTGCTTCATTTGTGGCGGAGCTATGGTTATTACTGTCTCACTGCATGAAAAAATAGGAGCAATAGATATGAATGCACTTCCATAGGCAGCAAAATAAAACCTGTAAATGTTGAGAATATGGACTCGTCTGGCCTAAGCACATTGCAACACTCCATAGTGTACTATCAAGTAAACAGTTAGCTTACTGCTCTTTCAGCTGATGTTGGCATTAGGCAGCCCTTGCCTTTGTCAGTTGCGTTTCTTGGGGATACAGTTGTCTATACCTGTTCATTCGTTTCCAGGTTTCTGTGTGTTAAAAGAAACTTTATGGAAAAAGCATCCAGCGGTGGATTTCTCTGGATTTACTCCGTTCCCAGTCTCTTACATTTTCCTTTTTTCCCCGTCGGAAGTTTCTCATGTATGCAACCATTATCTTCATCAAACATTGAAATTACCTACTGTTAGATTGTTTTAGGAAGAGAACCTTTGATGAAAACTAGAAGCGGGAAAATGGGGAGAGAGAAAAAGTTACACAACCTGGAATGTGGGAACACAACAAAAGAGAAATGGGCTGTTTCCATCATCTTTGAAATATAGTGGTATTGTTTCCAGTTTGATGAATACCCAGCTTCTGTGATTCATGATAGTCCTTTACACATGGAAACGCTATCTCTATCTCTCTTACATCTAGTCAAGCAGTTAATAGACTTGAATATTGTAAGCCAAAACCAATTTTCTTGACCAATTATTGCTAGTGGAACATAACAACAGCATGTGCGAGCATATGTTACTCTGCATCGAGTTTTCTAGAGATACCATGGAAGCTGGGAGGGGGGAATGACACTTGTCAAACTTCAACTTGGTAGAGTAAATTGGCCCTGTATCTTTGGGGTTGTTCTGTAAACATCTATTATTATTTTGTTGCATGTTTTAAAGAAGACCTATTGAAGCAGTAATTGTATTGATGTTTGAGTACTAAAAACAGAGATGGACAAATTTCTGCTTTTCCTCTATCCTCCTGTTGCCTAAGACATTATGATGATCATCTAAGCAGCAATTTATGGAATTTGTTGTTGGAAGTGCCATTTAACATTAACAATCTAACAGCTCCCAGTTTTTAATGGTTTGGCAGGAATTTGATGCTGCATATGGTCCAGCCTGGCACTGCATTGTTGGCACTAGCTTTGGTTCATATGTTACTCATTCCACAGGAGGCTTCTTGTATTTTTCGATTGGCAAGGTTTACATCCTTCTCTTTAGGACTGCTGTCGAACCTTTGGAACGCTGACAGTTTATAAATTTTGAGTTCCTTGCTTTTCTATGTGGTTATGCCATGCTGTCGCAACTCGACAGCTATCATACGTTTCATTGGCCAGTTTTTATTTATAATTAGACTGTAATCCTATAATTTTTTTAATTTTTTTTTAACTTTTCAGCTGTACAACACTCTCTCCTCATCCTAAGAGCATAAGAGATCGCTAGTCTTTTACCATTTTGTTGCCGCATTATTTTCTTTACATTACAAATTAATTAAACCAGGCAGGAAGCTTAATATCTTCGGTTTATTTGTCAAGGATTTTCGTTTTCCACGCTTTAGACTTTTACTGTGAATTAGTACAATTAACCTCACCATGTTATCTGCAACACGGTGACACAAATAGCTTCTTTTTTTTTTGGTCACTTAATCCTCTCACTAGCAATTTCACTGGCACGATTGTTTTGATAAATGATAACGCCAAGGATACCTGCAAGTGTTGCCTTTGTTATCTTGCAAAGGTGGACCTGCGATACTTTGGAGTCTTGAGTACATCTGCTCAGCAAGCATGAAATGAAAAGCTGTCGACAGTCTTTGTCAAATGACTTGGACGTTCCATTCACAGGTGTAGGTCCAAGTTGCTCATCATGTATAACCCCGTTTACTCAATTATGTTGTCTTGCTGTGCAATCCTTTCACCCCTCTTTTCTTGAACTTTCTCCTGTTTATATCTACGAAATTAAAATTCAAACTCAGTTACTAATATTGTAGCTTGATTGGTAACATGGGGATTTTACTTTCTGTAGAGAGAGAAATGCATGAAAGCACAGAATACTTTGTGCAGACTCAGAAAATTCTTTTTGCTTTTGTTTCGTAGTTCCAAAAATAGATATAAAACCTAAAAGTGGAACCAGGGGCACCCCATGAGGTTCTATTTCTTGTCTTTGCGTACCTCGATGTACCTGAGCTTCTTGTCGCGAGTGAAGCTTGCATGCTGCTCAGAGATGCCGTGAACAAAGATGTATTGTCATGGTTGGATATCATCATTGAAAAGCCTTCGAACTCGAGATTGTATGATGAGATTCTGGTGCAAATCACTTCGAAGGTGAATGGAAAACTGAGAACTTTGCCTCTTTTAAACTGTTTCGAGATCAAAGGATATGGGCTTCAAACTGTCATGGATAAAAATCTTTTAATCAGTAAGGTATGGTTACCAAATCTATCTTCTTCTGTTTCTTATTTTTCATTATTTTTATATAATGATTAAATTGATTTTCCTCGCTCTTTGGCTTTGCTATTTGGGGGGGATTTGGATACTTGCCACAGTTTTTCTAATAACCAATTATCTAGGTTAAGGTGGAATGGATAAGATTAGTACGGTACTGTGGATTGCTTTAAAGCAAAAGATACCTAATCTTATCACTTATAAATGGATAGACTCACTTAGATGTTGACTTGAGATAGTTCGAGAATTGGATGAGTGGCTTCCTGAGGCAAAGCATAATTAAAGAAATTCACGTGAATTATATATTTTTAGTCAATGGAATTAATTAGTCGATCGACTGACGTACTGTAGATCAGGATGAAATCCCATAGAAAGGTTTCGGCTCATACTTTCTTGCAATTAAAGTTGCTTCAGCTGACAAGTTTGCTGTAGCCGTGGGAACTCCCAAGTCTCATGTAGTTGTAAAAAAAGAAGATACTGTGAGTGGGCACAAATTAAACCATGGCTGTTCAAAGGTCTAATTTCAGTTCTAGCGCAACATTCATACGTATATAAATCACAAAACACTAACCCCAAGGGTAAAGCTTGACTGTTAATGAGACTTGTTCTCTCGTTTCATTTGTAGGTCAGTTCCGCTTTTCTCGTCTACCATGACTGCTATTCAAAGCTCCAAGAATATGTAACCCCGTGTAGAGTTCCCTTCTTGCCCTCATCTCCTTTAATCCCGGATTCCATGAGAAAAGGGTAGAACTCTTGCTTTCAGTTTTCTTACTTGATCGATCAAGTCTGTCTGTCCTGTCTTCGTTCTTGCTTGAACGATTGTTGTCTTCTCTTCTGGCTACTCCATTCACCTAGAACGCGGCTAGCAGTCCTAGTTCAGAATTCCTTGCCTTGAGGAGTCCTAGATAGCTCACTTCTCCCATTTTGTGCTGTGTTTATGTCAAACTATCTTCCATCTCTTTCCTATATCGGATAAACGTAATAAATAGAAGGCCTTGATAAATCCAACAAAGACCGGGAATTAGATCCTGGTACTTTTCTCTCTCTCCCTTCATCGGGCTTTGTCGTCATGCTTTCCTTCCCACTCAGAGGATATCTAAGGTCTATTTTGCTGGTTAGACAGACCCATCGGTCACTTATAAATGCATAGAGCTAGATCCCTCTCGGGTTGGTCGCTTCCACCTACTGGGAAGAAGGAAAAATAGGCCCTGAATACCATGACAGAATCGCTCGTTACATAATCTGCTGTTTAAGGATCAGCTGAAACAGGATTTTGATGTTACTTAGGAAAGGAAATTGAATTTATGCCAGTTAATCCACGTGCCAGACCAAAAGGGGTTTCCCATTGAACCCTAGTACGAAAGAAGAAAACTGGTCTGTGTTGTCAGAAATTTATTTTTCTAGATGTATCAGATCGAATGGGGACGGTGAGCTCGTCTGGATTAAAAAATAAAAAAAGTTAGTTTTTTTTTCTGATAATTAATTTTTTTAAAAAATAAAATAAAATATAAAATATTTTTCAATATTTAGTTATATCATAAAAAATAAAAAATAAGCTGAAAAATAATTTATTAATATTTTATTTTTTAAAAATTTATTAAAATAATAAGAAACAAATCTTATCAATTAAATAAAAATAAAATTAAAAAATATTATTTTATAAATTATTTTAAATAAAATAAATAATTATTAAAATTAAAAATTAAAAANATTTTAATAAAAAAAATTTAAAAAATACACATTATAATTAAAAATTTAAGGAATAAATTTAATATAATTAATATATAATATGATATTTTTAAAATTTTATAATTTTTAAAAAGTATTTTTTATTTAAAATAAAAAGAAAATTCTTTCCATAAAACTAGATCAATTTTTTTAATTAAAAAAATATTCTTTATAGATTAATATTTTAATAACAAAAAAAATACAAAAAAAATATTAAAATCATTTTCAGAAAATCATTTTTCATTCAACAGACATCCCCTTGGAAGAATTCAGTTGGACTCGAAGTACCCTCAACTTTTCGAACCAAAATAAGACAAAACATTATTTTTTAGTTCTTCTAGCAGAGTGCATCAGGTGAAATCCTAGTTATTTTTTATTCGTTAATAAGCTGCGCACACCCAGATGCTTTGAATGAATCCATTTTGGGAATTATAAGAACTATAAATTTTGAGAGGATGTTTATAAATATAATAATAGTTGCTTTTTTTAATATTTTTTATTTTAAAATATATTAAAATAATATTTTTTTTAAAAAGGTAAATTTAAAAACCACAGTTGCAAACGCTAAAATGAGCAATCTTTCTTAAAAAAAGGCAACAACATTAGTCGCAAATTTGACCAAATGAAGGCCTAGAAGAATCTGCAAAATCATTGCATATCGAAGTCGAACTACAGGGAACAAACAAATTGTCTGCTGCTGAAAATCATCACACTACCAATCAGAAACTGACCATATCATAAATCCAGTTCAAAGAATACATATCCTGCCCCGAGAATATAGTTATAACTTACAACAATAGTCCAGGCAAGTCTTTTCACCTACTCATGTTAGAAGTACTTCATGGCTATATATAAGATCAGTCAACCTTGCCCCCCCTCTACTCCTCTCCACGAAAAACCAAAATTGGGTATGCAGCAAGTTGTCTAAGAGCATTAAAACGAAGGTTCTAAATGATTTCAAAGGGTATCAGGGGTTACAACTGATGCAAATGCACAAAGTTTTACAAGAAAAACACGCTCATTAGCAAAACACCTATAATCACTGAGGTTGTGAAAGAGCCAGCACCATAGATATTTACTGAATGGCAACCAGACGTCGTAGAATTTGAAGATGGTGCCAGAGAAGTTGTATTTGGCAAGGTGCCATTTCTTCCAGCACTACACAAGCCAGAAAAAGGAGAGAAGAGATGTCAACAAACTACTCATGACAATCGGGTGTATCCATACCAGAGTTATTAAAATGCAGTACAAAGCGAATTAGACGTCGATGACAAGAGTGGAAAATAGAAACGAGAAAAGAAAAGTAGGCCTTTAAATCAATTAGGATCTTTAGTTTGTACCTTCCAGGAAATATACAGGAACCATGACCTGCACAGGTAAAGGAACATGAGAAGCTTCTTATGCAATAAGAAAACACTAGAAAAGAATGGACAAGCAACAGAAACTCTCACTTGTGAGAGCATTTCTGGTAAATAAATAAATAAATAAAGGTTCCAATCAAGCAGTTGCGAGAATTAAACACCCTAAAAATGTTAACAGGACCTGCCACTTGTCTTTGCAGTGAAGTAGCTTTTACGCTAGATAATCACCTATCGCAATTCATCTCACTAGCACATTAATGCTCATAAAGCAATTCATATCCTCACTGTAATGTAATTTGTTGTTTTCTTCTCAAATTCTATCTTGCTAGAACTATTATTGCTTACTTGGGTCAGTGGTGGTGATTGTAGCCACACCTTTAAAATCACAAGTACCAGGAGACTTTGCCATCTTCTGGAAATAATCATTGAAAGCATATGTTGAATGAGCAACAACATTATCTGGCTCGTAACATGGCTGCCCTTGTAACAAGTATGAGCAATCAACTTTTCCTGGCCCACAAGCCCAATCAAGAGCAGCTTGTAGCATCTCCGGGTCAGCACCTTCCTTTGCCACGCAGAAGGTTTGGTTTGTGGTGTCGTTTGCCAATACGGTACCAGCACCAGTCAAGTGTAAGGTATAAACTGGCATGCCGTCGGCATCAAAAAGCCCCCAGTTCTTTTCAGATATTGCCCCGGGTCTCAAATCTTCATTATAGAGTTCATAAATATATGTACTAACTGCAATTTTAGGATGTTTGGGCGTGCCTGTGTTATTAAGCACATGCCTGATCAAGTTGCTGTTGTAAGTGTTTGCATTTTCAAGTGTTGCATCTGGCTCGGATGAGTCACCTTTGGAGGGCCAGCCAGACTCCGTCACAAAAATAGGGACATTGGTGAAATTCAGATAGGACATAGCAAAATATGCTGCATCAACAATGGCATCAAAGACATTAGTGTAATGAAGGAGTGTATTAGCATCCACGGCTTCCTTGTCAGGAGGGAGGGGACGGAAAAGCGCATAATCCAATGGGATCACACCATTTGATTGCATGTAGTCGTAATATGGATATGCATTTAGCATGAAGTACGACCCTGTGGACTGCAAAAATTTAAGCAAGGGAACCATGACTGGATCCCAAGAGCGATTAAAAAAGGCTTGGGAAGGAGGGAACGAGTCAAGGATGATGGAAGAAGAGTGGGGGGTAGAGACTTTAATCTGGCCATCAAGATTGGAGGCAACAAGGGCAGAATGGATGAACTTCAGGGCAGAGACCAGGACAGGGGCGGCATTTGGGATCGTAGTAAGGATTTCAGATCCAACTGCAATGGCTGAGATGTTGGTGGCAGGGACATGGGCTATTACATTTCGAGCAACCCAGTTGGCTGCCGTGGCATTTGATTGACCAATGCCAAGGATCTGGTCATTAGGAACAGAAACAGTTACACGGATGCCTGTGTTGGCAAGGGCAAGAAGCAGGGCTCGGTCTGCATCATAGAGCCTGACATGTCTAATATTCTGAGCCTTAAGAAGGGCTACCACCTGAGTTGGGCTTGGCATGTCGGAAAGTGCTGTGCCAATGTTTACACCAATGAAGCCATCTGGAAAAGGGGGGGAAAATGCAATTCAGCAGTTGGATTCAGGCAAAAAAATTGTCCTTGTTGACAGAAGATTTCATCTTAATGAAACCACTAAAAGTGTTGATAACTATATTTCATACGAAGTATGAATGCAGACATTGCAGTACTATGTTTAGAAAGAGGATCAGTCCTTGGCCTGAGAAAATCTGAAACACATAAAGGACGAGTGCATTTTGACATTGAAGAGAAAAATAGTCAGTAGTCAGGCATGGAAAATAATTTCCAAATTGTCAGACACAAAGTTCTGTAAGCTCATTTGATACCAATCAGGTAGATATCCATGATCATCCATGCGTTGTGCGCCTCATTTTTCACCCAAACACAATACATTATTTAGGCATGGTCACTTAATAACAGTGGTAAAAACAACTAGTGGATAAAAGAAACATAAATGCAAACTTGATTCCTTTCTACAATTACAGCATCTAGAAATTTACCTTTACCCTCTTTTGGTCTTATTTCAAAAAATGGGATCGAATTCGTCCGCTAATCCCAATCCAGTTTGGAATCATGATACTAAAAGCCCCCCACTTTTCTTATCGAGAAAAACTTTAACATGGCACCAATGGACGATGGGGCTCACAAATTCTTTTACTGTTAACATGCATGTTGTGTTTATCTACTTTGTACAATCATGCGTAACATTCATTGATCATCTTCATAGCAGAAGACATAAATGATAATGTAAATACAGGCATCGTTATCTGTCTTCTTTTGCAGAACTTAGATATAGAGGTTAATGAATTCCAATCGGCAAAGTATTTTTAATGAGAAAGATGTTATTTGAGGGTCTTTATCTGTGGGAAAAATCATGTTATTCGAAATGGGTACCACTATGTAGTGAGTCACTTACAACCTGGAAAAGGTCAACTTTTGAGGTTGCTGCTATTTTTTGAAGAAAGGGAGGGTGCAGGTTCCTACATTTAAACTATAAATAATATAAAGTAATGTCATGGTGTCTAGTAAATAAATAACCCATCGCACAATTTATGCAGCACTGCCACCTAACTTTGAACATGGGTTTAAGCCTTGTCCGTAGCAGCCCATCATCAACTTCAAAATTTTCCAAATATCAAATCTCTAGATATTCATAGGGAATACACGATAATAGGCAGGTTTATTCCTGAATACCATGACAATCAGATCTGCGATGAGCATGACTTCTATAATTTTAAAAAGAGCTCTGGGGAGTAATAGAATAGCAGAGAAAGGTAATGGTTTTTGCATATTATATCCACTTGGGGGAAGGTATACGATGCTGTAGTGGAACATATATATGCGACTGGTTGCGGTTCTAGTGGCGAAATGACAATGATGGCCTTGGAAGAAGATTTCTAGGATTCCAATCCATTCAAACCAGATGCTTTTGCATCCTCGAGCTAATGGTATTTTGGTCCTACACCGTATTTATTAGAAATATATGACAGCATCTTCTGGTAAAAGGACTGCCACATGAGCTGGGAAGCAATATGGTTGAGATTCCCCATTAAAAGAGAGGGTGGAGAAGAGATTAGAGGTTTTCAGCAAAGGTAGAGATTATTATGCAGAGGCTTATACTCTGATAGCAACCAAGAGGAGAGAAGATTTTTTTCATCATGCATACCATGTTTCCCTGTGCAGGTTTCCAAGATAATAAGACATGTAATAAAGTCGAACAAGGTTGTGACTTCATGTTCAAGAATCCCACCCTGCTGTTTTTAGCAGACTTATTGACTAATTAGTACTGCTAACCTGCAAATTAAACCAATTAACACCTGTTTTATTTGAAACTTGATTATAATACCACTAATCCTGTCTATCTGTTCAAACTAATCACTGAAAACCAAGTTTGTGTCAACTAGTAAAACTACTATCTCAAGAAGAAGCCTTGAACTACTAAGTAGAGATAAATGAAATGCTGCAAAAATTTAATAAGAAAAGAGAGAAGCAAAACAGAGGAATACCCAGCAAAGAGGCACACACGAATATAACTACAGAGCTACACAAAAGCAGACAACTTGAAATGAAAAAGGAACTCGAGGTGAACGGAGAGAAAAGGCAAAAGCAAAATGGTAGAATAGAATGGCAACTGATGCCTGCAAATCATTGATTCTGGAGTGAAATGAATTAAAATAAGATAGCTAAGAGCACTCAGCTGCAGCTAGTAATAAGATACAAGTACAAAACCAGAACAAACCAACAATTAGAGACTCAATTTTAGAAAAAGCAATAAAACCATGAAAGCACAAAGAAAGAAGCTTATTACCTTCATCAGCAGAAACAACAGACACTGTCAGCAGGAAAAGCAGGAACAGCACAGCCATTGAAACTTCAGCTGCAAATTAAATCTTTTATATCTTGAAAAGACCATAAAACTCAGGAAAGAAATCTATTATAAGACCAGCCCAGACACATTAGAAGAGAACGAGAAAGAGTCAGAAGAGAGAAAGCAGAGAGAAAAAAGTTTGCTCCTTTCGGGGTCTCTCTCTATTGTGGGAAGCGTTTTTTTTAAAAAAGGGACGGGTTTAGTTTAGTTTAGTTCAGTTGTGTAATAAAGAGACAGAGCGTGTGGGCAGGATTTTTTTATTTCTTCGTGTAAATACTCTTCGCAACAGCTACATAGTACAAAGAAACTAGATCATGACCCGCAGCATCAAGCGGGTTGCATGTGGGTTCGATTTTTTTAATATAAAAACATCAAATATAACTAATATGTTCTCTGGTAAAAAAAAAGAAAAAGAAAACTACGTGGGGATTATTTGATATGAACCTGTTAACTTAGCGAATCTAAGTATAATTTTAATAATTAATAAAAGTATAATTTAATTAATATAATATTTTTTTAATATTAAAATAAAAATTTATTAAATTAATCTATAAAATCAGGATAAATTTGTTAAAAATAAATCAAAACATATTATAAAATTTAATTTTTAATTAAATTAATGTTGTTTGATATAATTAAGAAGTATTTTTAAAAAATAAATTAACTTACTAATTTATTATTATGGTCATGAAATTAAAATTACTTTGTGAAAAATAAAATATAAAGTTCAATTTTAAATTTTAAATTAAATAAAAAATCATTAAAAAAAACTATATCAATCTTCAAACTCTCAATACAAATCATGAGAAATATATAACATTATAAAAAATTAAAATAAATTATAGAGGTCAGTCTAAAATATAAAATAAATAGTATTGTTACATGATAATTATTCATGAGGAAATAATTAGTTAATTCATCTGATTTTTAGTTTTTGTTAGTGTTTTCATAAAAATTTCCACCACGCTTACATTGCAGCGTTTACATCATCTAATAAATTAAAACGTGCTTTGCAATTTAGAGATTGATATATCATTCTGCATGTAAAATTGATATGAATTCTATAGATCATTTTATCTCTCTAAGAAAGTGACGCTATACATTAAAGGAAAAAAAAAACTTAAAAAATACACACGAGATATTAGACTGTATAACATCTATTACTGGATACTGTATGTTAAGATCACAGTCCATTATTTATTATTTCTTGAAGTTTCGTTTAATATTTAACGTTCATCCTTTCAAAACCATTGACACTGGAAAGCCGTTTCATCAAATGCAATGATTCCAGGCTGTGATCGAGTTTTTCACATGGTGTATTTGAGATTGTAGTAATAATAATAGTTTAAAGTATTTTTTATTTAGAAATATATTTAAAAATTTATTTTTAATATTGATATATTAACAAGATAAAAAATATTTTAAATAAAAAATTTAAATTTTTAAAAAACTCAGTTTGTGTTGTGTTTCCAAACTTTTCTGAAAATAAATATATACCGTCACACTTTGTACTTGAAAATATTGGTATTTTTTTTTTTTGATCTACGTGGGGTGTCCGGGCCAGCTTACGTACACCACGACTAATCCCTACGGCTCACTGAATACCCTGTAAACCCAGTAGGCATGTAAGACACCGCGGGGATGACAAACATGCACGCCAAGACTCGAACCCAGGTGCAGTGGAAGGAGACAAGCCCCTTCCACTGCTAAGTCAAGCCCTAGAATGTGGTATTTTTATTAGCCCTTGAAAGAACCAAAGTTACCCTGGAAGGCGACATGTTCAATATGCACGTGAGCGCTACGAAAAATAATTGACTTTATTTATAAATATAATAAAACAATTTTTTAAATAAAGGATCTGAGTGAAGTAAGAAGGCAGGCAGTGAGGATACCACAGAGGACAAAACCTTGTTTAAAAATAAATTAGATATGTGATTTGAAGAGGTGTATCTGCAGGCTTTTTAATGCGGGGGCAGAGGGGGGTCACCTCACGGCCTACGAGGGGAGTTCCAGAGCGGAAAATGCATATTTGTTTTTATATTTTAAAAATACTTTTTAAAAAAATTAAATTTTTTTTATTTTTTCATTAATTTAAAATTAATATTTTAATATTTTAATATAAAAAATTATTTAGAAAACAATTAAAGCCAAACTGCGACGAGCTGAGTTCCAGGAAGAAGAAGCTCCCTTCCCTGTGTTACTCCTCTTGTCCTGGAATGAGATAGCGATCGCCCAACTTTGCCGGTGCATAGCTGTACACGTTTCATTGTTTAGAATTGAAAGACTGGGAAAACGCATTTGAAAAGAAACTAAAAACATGAAACTTGAGTGAATCTGACGGCAGAGGTTGCGGGTTGGCAGGGCCCGACCCTGCAATTTCTTTTTTCTAGCCATTCACCTTAGATAATTTTAACTTTGATCTTAAATTTTAACTTGTAAAATTTTGAATGTCCAGGGAGACCGGAAAAAAAAATGCAGAAGAGATCTTAATTTCTCGACGAAATCGACCCTCAACCGTGGAGAAAAATGTGACTGAAGCTCCCTATGGAGTCATCTCGATGAACAAGAAGCAGCGAGTCAAGTTTTGTTCACGGTTAAAAAAAAAAAAAAAAAAAACCTAGCCCTCTTGAATATCTCGATGGATTTCCCGGCAAGATTTAAATTCTTTAATGGCATCTGATGTGTTTCCGGCCACGCACGAAAACCTTGTTATTTAACTTGATTTTTCTGTTGATTTCTAATCCCCATGGAAGACCTCACTTTTAGTGTTTGATTTTGTTTTCTTGGAATACACCTTCTAGATTAGTTAAATGCCTGTGGTGTCACGAGTCGATTTTTATATATAAAAAGTATTAAAAATATTAAAATATTAAATTTTTTTATAGGTTATATTCAAGAGTTATATGTTTTACTGCAACTCTAAAACTAAAAATAATAGTTATAATAACATTAAATTTAAAAAACTCAAGTTCAAGTACGTCTAATTACAATATTAAATTTAATAGTTTAAAATATAGATTTAACTATAAAATTGTATTATAAAAATATGATATTAAATAGATTGATTAAAAAACAAAACAAATAAAAAAACTAATATAAAAAAAATTAATGAAGAAAAAGAAAAAATCTAAATTAACTAAATTAACCCGTCAAACTTGAGTATTATGAAAATCTGATAATTAAATAAAAAAAAGTTAACATCAACAAACAAACAAAAAATTAATTAAAAAACATAATTTTTTTCACCATAAATTATACCATGCAATCCACAATAAAAGACGTAAAAAGAAAATAAAAAAACTAAAAACATCATTCTTTTCACCGTGAATTG
Organism: Populus ilicifolia; assembly: GCA_015708895.1. Taxonomy (NCBI): domain Eukaryota; kingdom Viridiplantae; phylum Streptophyta; class Magnoliopsida; order Malpighiales; family Salicaceae; genus Populus; species Populus ilicifolia. The sequence continues at coordinate 129,483 of SRLM01000324.1, forward strand.
CATACAATATTAAAAGATGAAATCAAAAATATAAAAGTAACGAGAAAAAAAACAATCTAAATCAATTGGGTTAACCAGTCAAATATGAAATTTGTGTCATGAAAATCTAATAATTAAATGGAAAAAAATTAATATAAAAAAACTAAATTAAAAGAATAATTACAAAATAAAAAAGACAAAAAAATACTAAAAATACTAATTTTTTCACTGTGAATTGCATTATGTAGTTCACATTAAAAGGCTTGAAAAGAAAAAAAAACAAACAGGACAAAGTTATACACAATGANAAAGTTATACACAATGAGTTTTTTTTTTCTTGTATAAAAAACATCAAAAAAATATCAAGATCTAGGAATGTTGTGTATTTTCATAAAGATATATCAATGATCTTTGATTTAACTGCAACGCTTAACCCAGTAATAATATTTATAACAATACTAAACTTATATGACTCGAGTTTAAGTGAGTCTTGACAATAATAATACAATGACAACGACGACGACGACAATGGTTATATTATTATATATTATATTATAATATTTATTTTATTTATTTTTTTTATTTTTTATGCCTTCATAAGTTTTTTTTTCTTTTTAATAAATTATTTTTGTTTGACTTAGTTTATTAACGAGTTCCAAGTTTGACAGATTAACCTGATTTGAATATGAATTAACTGGGTTAACCTTTAAATTAGGCTAACTCGTTAAATCTTAAATTTGTATCATAATAGTTTGATAACTAGAAAAATAAATTTAATATTAATAAACTAAACAAATTAAAAAAAAAACAGAGGTTAATCTGTCAAACTCAGAATTCATTAACAAACTAAATTAAATAAAAAATTTACTAAAAAAAAGCAAAAAAAACCATAAAAGCATAAAAAAAAACAAATAAGAACAAAAACAAAAAACAATAACAAAAAAAATTATAATATAATATGATACAATACAACAATATAATTATCGTTATTGTAATAATAATCATTATTGTTATATTATTATTATTACATACAAATATTATTAAAAATAATAATTTTAGTATATTGTTGACAAGTATCTCGTGATAACATGAAATAATTTACAAAAGTAAAAAAATAATTTTTAACGGAACACGGTTTTCCTCGTTGCTCCATGAAAAGTAACTCATATTGTTATGTAAAGCTATTATTTTATTATATTTTTAAAAAATTAACTACTATAATTTTAAAAACTGAACACTTACCTTTTCCGGGTAAAAAAAAAAAACTGTTTAAATGCATGTGAAAAGAGATCTGTCATTCAAGATGACAATGGACAATTCAACAGAACACCATGCAAAATGATATTTTTTCTTCGTTTGTCGAGAGTTTCAAGAACTGTTTAATAATAAAAAAAATAACATTCTTGATCTTCGTTTATAGCTATTCTTGGTTTTAGTTTTTAATTTTTTATCTGAAATTAAAAAAACATGGTCATCTTGAAAAAACACAGAAGAATTTTTCTAGCCAAAAAATGAGAAATCGTAAGATTTATCTTACAAAATTGTCATCTTATCTTATCCAAAAAAACATAGCTATATTTCCACAAAAACTGAAACCATAATCTATAATTGTCATCTTATTTTATTTCTGTATTTATTATTACAATCTAACCACAAAACAATATTTTAATTTCTTTTAAATTAAAAATTCTCATTGAAAGTTTTTACTTATCAAGTAAAAAAAACATACTAGATACTTTACCAAAAACAACGAATTCACAACATTATCCAGATACAAAAATACATGTAATTTTTTTTTTGATATTTTACATTGCAAAAGTACTCGTACATGAAAAAATGATTTATTATAATCCATCAATTTATTTTATTTTTCATTGAAAGAAGTGAAAAAGTTTTAAAAGAAAATTGTAGAAGAAAATCTTTTGATTTTCTTCTACTATCCAAATGAAAAAAATATTGCATTTTGAAAAAAAAAACACAATATTTTCATTCTAATTTCTTTAAAAATAATTTATTTAAAAACTGAAGTGTTATTTATTAAATTACCACGAAGAAAAACTTGAATCAATGGGTGCTTAACCCTGTTTCTAAAAATATATACAACCATCGTCGTGCAGGGTTACCGTTCCCCTGCTTTGTCATGGAGAAATTCATTTATATGTAAATTATCTCAAAATGGTGTAATAAAATAAAAAAAATCGCTAGAAGCCAAGAACAAAAATGGCAAAAAAGAATTTGTTGGTAGAGTCGAAATTATATTACCATTTTAGCTGAAAAACGGGTTCTCTCCTTTAAGTGAATTTTCCAAATGAGTCCAGACCCCCGACCCAAATTCAATCCCCGCTTATGGGCCTAGAAGGCTTCTCGCAGCGCCCACACTCGCCTTCGTCAAATTTTCCCTTCCCTTTCCGCTACACTATACTAATGTGCTAGGAACTCACAGCGACTCGGTCAGTGCTCTTTCTTCTCTTTGCTCCTCAGGACTCGAGCCTTTCCTCCGACAAAACATGAAATGAAGTGAAAATAAAATGGAACAAAGCCAGAGATCAATAGCAGCAGCAGCCTCGGCCTCGGCCTCAGCCTCCTCACGTGGTCACCAATTCCACCCAGCTCGAGCTGCCATTATCGATCTCTTCAACCTCTACTTAGGCGTAAATCATCGTTTTCATTCTTATTTTCAATTTTATCAATCACCTCCAAAAAAGCGAAAATATTAGTCATTAACACTTCTTGATTTCCTTTTCGCAGCGAAGCAGCCGCCAAAAACCCGATGATTCAGCTCGCGAACTGCCGTGAGTTTTAAATTCGCTTTTCCTTCGAGGATTATTCTCTTATTATTATTATTATTATTATATATTTTTTAAAAATCTGACTTTTTTTTTTCAGGAACAAGACCCAAAAGCGTGTTCTTGCTCTCAACAGAGAGCTTCCTCCTCCGAATGAGCAATTTCTCTTAGATTTCGAGCAACTTCATACCCAGTTTCCGGTAAGTATTTGTGCTTTAACATCGAGTTTTTTTTTTTGGGGTGTACTCGTGTTTAAATGGTAAAAAAATATCGTGTTTTGATAATGTGACGCGTGTATGTTCGTACACTTCAGGATCAAGAGCAATTGCGTGCTGTTACAGAATCTGTACTTATAACTCTGGTTGTGCAATGTAGTAATCACGCCCCGCGGGCGGATTTTCTTCTATTTGCCCTACGGAGTTTATGTAGTATAGAGTACATTAACTGGGATAGTTTCTTGCCGAGTCTTCTTTCTTCAGTATCTACAACCGAATTGTCAGCCAGCCAGGCAGGTCAAGCAGTGCCAGCTGTTTCGTCCTCTGGTTTAGCACAGAATGGGATGCTTCCTTCTTCAAGCACAATCTCCAATTCGTCAATTTTTCAGTCTTTGAATCCTACATCCCCACTATCTTCTGTTCATGGCATCGGCTCTCCAGCCCCAATGGGGATGGAAGCTTCACCTTCTGTAGCTATGTCTCCGGTTAAATCATCTGATATTTCTGGTAATGGGCCACAATCTTCAGCAAGGGTCAATTTATTGATAAGGGACAGTGCCATGAGCAGTCTTCGCCAGCTATGTTGCAAGATTATTTTAACTGGACTTGAGTTTAATTTGAGGCCAGTGACTCATGCTGATATTTTCAACCATATGTTGAGCTGGCTGGTTAATTGGGATCAAAGACAACATGGTGTCGATGAATCTGATGGTGTGAAATCCTGGAGACCTGTCAAGGCTCTGATTGAATGGCTGCATAGTTGTTTGGATGTGATCTGGCTGCTGGTGGATGAGGATAAATGCCGCGTGCCCTTCTATGAATTATTGCGCAGCGGCTTGCAGTTTATAGAGAACATTCCTGATGACGAGGCCTTATTTACACTTATCTTGGAGATTCATAGGAGGCGAGATATGATGGCTATGCACATGCAAATGTTGGATCAACACCTTCACTGCCCCACATTTGGTACCCATCGGGTTTTGTCTCCTACAATTCCTACTGTTTCAGTTGAAGCTGTGGCTAACTTGCGCTATTCACCAATCACATATCCAAGCGTGCTTGGAGAACCTTTGCATGGAGAGGTGATGTATTTTTCTAAGAACTCACTCTGGAACTTCGAAAAATTATACCTCATTCCATTGAAATAGTATGGTTCTGGTTTATGATATCCTTGAATAGCATCCTTTTGATGGCAGGACCTGTTATCATGGGGCCTTCCAAATATAGCCACCAGCAATTGTAGTCTGCTGGTTGTGCAGGCGTGTATCATTACTACTGTTTGCAAAAATGCATTTTTAATTGGATAACAAGAACCATTTTTTTCATGCCTTATAGAATTTCTTCAAATTATTCATAATCCAAAATTAGTTCAAGTTTCAACGAAGTGCATTATAGATGCTTTCCTGTTGGAATAATCATAAAGAGGTTCTCATTTTCTTTTTGTTCATTGAACCAATACATGGTAGCTATGCATGTTCCCATCATGATTTAGAAGCAGTGACATTTTGCAGTTGTGAAAGCAATGCTATATATAAAAACAAACTGTACAAAAGTTTCATACAAACAGGCGTTGTTATTTCCCTTTTTATCCTCTACCAATCATTTGATAGCTTTGAGACCCACAATTCACTGCTTATCAGTTTCCACATCTGTTTGTTTGGAGTTTTAGTATGATTCGTTGTATGCGTAGCATTTTCCTTGTGAAAATGAATTTAATTTTGATCTCCAGAGACCTGTATTGTCTTATTGAACCTATTCCATGCTTATTGTAATTGGATGCTGACACTAATTAGTGTAATCAGTTGAGGATATATAGACAGTGATGGTCACCATTTTCTTATTCATTTCTGTATATTTGGATTAAATTAAAAGCACTTGAAAAGAGATTATGGAAGTAGAGGGGTCGATAGGTGAGGATATGATGGATTGAAGATTCATAAATGAATACTTTTGGAAACAAGGAATGGCCATAGTTATAATATTGATGCTGTGGTGTGCCACAATGAGAATATGGGATAAAAGTAATTATGCAATCAGGTCACTTTTGAGTCATAAATAATGATTACTGCTGATTTTCTTCCCCATTTACACTACTATTGGTGAAGTTGAACTGTGAAGACATCAAATGGAATTACACATGGAAAGACTGGGACAATATATGTGCTATCTTTGTTTCAAAAAACCCTTTATCAAACATTCTGTTTTTGGTATAATATTAATTATCTAGACATTTGATGTTGAGGCCTGAAAGATGACTACTGCTTCCTTTGTTACCCACAAGAAGATGATTGAGATAATGTATAACCTATCTTTGTTTCCTAAACTAACTCCTCCATCTAACATTCTGTATCTGTGGGTATTTTATTAATTATCTAGACAAATGCTGTTAAGGCCTGCATGGTGATTGTGGCTGCTCATTTTACTTATGATATTGGTGAATTTGAACTTTGAAGATATTAGTTGACATTATATACAAAAATATTAGCATAGATATAAACTCCATTTCTGAAAATTCCAGCATTCTATCTGGTTTTATGTAATCTTGTACAAAAATTTCTTCTTCAGCAAGCTAAGATGCTTCAGAGATGAGCTGCTACATCATTAACAATATGCTTTTAGAGTATTTTGAAGGAGGTGTGATTCATGTGTGGATTTCCTGAACGACAGATTCTGGATCTTATACAAAATTTGCTCGTGACCTGTTTGTGTGTCAATGGAGCTTGCATTGTCTAAAACATAGAACAAGAAGTACACCAGATAAGACATCTAATAAAAATAGAAAATACAAGTTCGTTTTTAGTATACCCACTGTTTTGTGTAGTTCTCTTGTGCTTTAGAAAAGAAAGAACTGCAAAAAACCGGTGAAAGACTTTCTAAGTAAATGAAGCTAGAATTTTATTGTATATGTCGCAGAGCATCTTCCATGAGATCCCTGTATCTAGGATTGGAAGATTGTGTTTTGTCTTGGATTCTCTGTTTTACCTTGTCAGCCTTAACAGGACAGTAGAATAACCATGTTTTTCTTTTGTCTTCACCTGGAAAGAAACATTCTGACATTGTAAGGTGAAATATCTTTTATTTGTTTCATGTATGGCAAATTTATCATCATTATAATTCTTATCTCTAAATATATTTTAAATACTGATTTATGGAGAATGTTCTTTATACAATGTTGCTTAAAAGTCAAATGGCTGCAAATTTAACAACTGTTTTTACCAATTTGCACTTATGCTTGTGTCTGCATATACGTTTATATATTTACACGTGCACAGGTGGGCTGTATTTACCTTTCATTCTTTCTTTAATTGCTTCTGGTTAAAAATTGGATAATTCTATATGCAGTTCGTTACTTATACCATGATATTTTTGTTGGACTTCAATTTGCCTGATGAGTTTTATCATTACACTCTAGTTTATCAAAAGTTTTATTCTATTTATGTGGAAAGATATCTTTGTTATCAAAGTTATGAATTTGGTTTTGATTCACTTTTTACATGCCTTCTATTGTTTTTTGATGAATTAAAATACATTTCCAAACTTCTAGCGCATCCTTTCCCCATCCTTTAGCTCCTTTAAAAACTTGGTTTAAAAGCTGTCTAGTATTCCCCATGGTATATATGTTTTCACTCGAGCATGTATTTTTTTTTAAAAAGTGAGATTATTTTTAAATAAAACATTTTTGTCATATCATCAAATGCATGTCTGGGATGAACCAGCTAACTTGGAGCCTTGTACAGTGCATGGAAGCTGTTATTTCCTCCTCCTTTCTTTAAGGGGTGTTCTTTATCTTATGTCTGAAAATGCAATGCTTTTAATTAAAATATTGTGTTTGTAATTGAGTAATTTTGTGCCTGTCAAACACAAAAACACATGCATCTATCTACTACCACCTGTGAAATTGTTTCCTTTTAACCATGTAGGATCTTGCAAATTCTATTCAAAGGGGAAGTTTGGACTGGGAAAGAGCTTTGCGTTGTATAAGACATGCTCTTCGTACCACTCCATCACCTGACTGGTGGAAGCGTGTGCTTCTTGTGGCTTCTTGCTATAGGAATCCAGCTCATGGGCCTACTCCTGGTGCTGTTTTCACTTCTAGTATGATTTGTGAGGCAACTATTGATAGAATTGTTGAGCTGTTGAAGTTTACAAATTCAGGCAATTATCTATTCCTTTAATTTTATTTTTTTTTACTTTCTTCTGTTCCTATATAATGTGCTCAAGGATCACTTACTGTTCATGATCTTTTCTTCATTGAATGTCTGGTAGGATTGTTCAACTGTTAAATTGCATATTTTCACCAGCAGAATTGAAAATTTAATAGCACAATTTTTAAGTAATATGAAGCAGTAAGCATGGTTGAGCAACTCGGTGGACATGTTTGTCACGGTAGCCCCACTACTTTTAAGTGCACGAAGCTGCTTATGTTTCTAATAAGTTTACTGTGTCTGGTTTAAAATTGATTATAGCAAATTTTGAAATGCTTCTTTTTGTAGGATAATAATTCCTGTAATTTTTTTTTCATTTGCAGAAATGAATTGTTGGCAGGAGTGGCTTGTATTCTCTGATATCTTCTACTTTCTTGTGAAAAGTGGGTGCATAGATTTTATCGATTTTGTGGACAAGCTAGTTTCAAGGCTAATAGAGGGTGATCAGCACATTGTTCGAACAAATCATGTTACTTGGCTGTTTGCACAAATTATTCGGATTGAGCTTGTGATGAATGCATTAAATACAGATGCTAGAAAGGTTGTTGTTACCGTAAAATTCATTGCCTTTATACTGCCTGGTGTAGTTTTGCATTTTTCTTACTGTCATAATATATCTCAACATTGTTTATTCCTTGTCCAATGCATTTACATTAGCTTCTTTCATCCTTCGTGAAATTTTATTGGCCTTAATTTGTAGCAGATATATAGGGGGTTCATGCTTATTGGTCATAATATTAGCCATAATCTTAGGGTCAACTTGTCACACTCATTCTTGGGCATCGCAATTTTGCTGGCAGGTAGAGACAACCCGAAAGGTTTTATCATTTCACAGGGAAGATCGAAGCTCTGATCCTAATAATCCTCAAAGCATCCTGCTTGATTATATTAGCAGTTGCCAAAACTTACGTATTTGGTCATTGAACACATCAACAAGAGAATGTTTAAATAGTGAACAGCTTCAGAAAGGAAAGCAAATAGATGAGTGGTGGAGGCAAGCAAGCAAAGGTAAATTTGTCTCACATATGAAACAGAAAAAAGAACAGGTAGATTTCTTCCATAGTAATTGCAGAATCGAGCTGGTTTGATAATGTGGATCTTGCTGGTGGTTAGTATTAGAAAAATGCTTTAGTGTGAAGCACTCTTCTGCTTCTTTCAGTTTTCTACTTTACATTTTAAGGTAAATGCATGTTTTTATCATCAGGATATATTGATTTTAGAAAACTACTTGAATTTCAGCACATTTTGTGGGCATGTGCTTTCACATACATATGCATGTGTGCGCTCACTTATTTTTGTTGATGCTCTCCCAACAAAGACAGTAGCTGTTTTCAAAAGGGGGGAAGGGACCTGTTCTTTCTTGATTTTTCACTTTTCACATTGCCATACTTCTCATGGAATGCATACTTTTCAACACTCGTGCTTCTTACTAAACAATGCTAAGTATGAGGATTGACACTTGTTAAGTATCAAACAAATTTGTACTCATGTTTAAATTTGTTTGACTTTTCTTTTCAGGGGATCGGATGTTGGATTACATGAATATGGATGACAAATCAATTGGAATGTTTTGGGTTGTATCCTACACCATGGCTCAGCCAGCTTCTGAAACAGTGATGAACTGGTTATCCTCCGCTGGCGTTTCTGAATTATTGACTGGAACAAACATGCAGTCTAATGAGCGGTTAATGGTGATGAGGGAAGTAAGCCCTTTGCCGATGTTGCTATTATCTGGACTTTCCATGAACCTATGTTTGAAGTTGGTGTTTCAAATGGAAGATTCTTTATTTGCTGGGCAGGTAATGCTTTTAGTGCTTGCTTATGTTGAAGTTGGCAACTTGGCAGCAGGATCCACTTTTATCTGCTCCCTAAATGCATGCTTGCGAAATTGGTGCATAGTTCAAAAACCATTTGTCATTCAATGCAATTCTTGCAGCATTACAGGCAAGATTTGAATCAGGTCAAAAGAACAAAGGCATAGCAAAAAAGAAAAGAAACCACCAAGTTTTTATTATACAAATTGAAGCATTCGGTCTCATTTTGAACAAAGGCATGGCAAAAAGAAAAAAAATGACAAGTTTTTATTATAAGGATCGATGCATTCAGTCTCATTTCAGAAAGTAGCACCTAATGCTGTTGCGTAGATGGCATAGTGCTTTGTTCCCAGATCCCCAGATGGTTGTCATAAAATATAAAAATGATAAACAGCATCCTTACTGCTTCAGACAATTAATGCAGATAGCAAAATGGGTTTCCTGTTATTAAGTTTTTGAGCTTCGATTTGGAACAAGGATGTTATGAAACAAGGGAAAAGATTATATAGGTGTTGAAGATCAGTTTATAACACAGTTCCAAGAAATGCTGAAGCCTTATCTTTTGCCATCGGGAGCCTGTAAATGGTCTTCGTAATTATTAGTTGCATAACTGACATTTACACATTTGTGTGTTTGAGAGGGGATTGTGTTTTACATTTGTTTCAGCTTTGGTTAATGTGGAGCTCAATCTCTATTTTAAGGATGGTTTTCCTGGGATGTCTTTTATCTTGTTCTTTGTTTGCCTTTGAAGTCAATGGTTTAAGTAGAATGATTAGCAGAGGGTAAAAATAGAGTTAATGGTATGATAATTGGTTGAGGATGTCTACATGTTTAGCTGATGATGCTATGTTTCTGTCTGATGATATGGAGAGGTTATTGAAAATTTGTCCTGATTACATATCTTAATGAAAGAGTTTTGTCTTGAAGATAAATTTCGTGGTGTGATTTATTAGGTATTCATGTACAGTCCGAGTCTCTTTTCTATGTTGCTTCCTTGGTAATGCATGTTGGTTGAACTCACATTCTGTGCTTTCTGTGCTATGGCTGAAAGATCTGTAACTTGGTAGGCGGGTAGAAAGGGGAACATCTTTAGTCAGGAAACCCACTCTTAGTCAGCTTTATTTGTCTAACATCCATCTTCATAACTTGTTGTTATTTTATGATTCTTGTGGGGTGGCCCATAGTATCAAAAAGTGCGTCGTGGGATTCAAAATGGAAACTTAGCTGTAGTTCAAAATAAAGGTCTCTTGTCCAAAAATAAAACTCAGAAAGAAACATTGTAATTAATGACAGCAATTGGAAAAATGAGAATTGTTGAGGATGCATGTTGCATTGGCTTCTGTGATCAAAGTGTAAATAAGTGCTACAACACAGTGCTGTGAAGAAGATTATATCTAACGGGTCTAGTTTATAAATTGAGACTAGGCTTTTTGAACTTCCTTCCTGTGATTTGCTCTTCTGGAAATGACTAGCCGTAGCTGCGACTAAATGGTTTCTACTTTGCAATATAGATGTTGTGGACTATCTATCAGAAGTCTGACAGTTTTGACATTTCTTTTAATGTGATCTAATGTTTGGTGCAGGTTGTTCCTAGCATTGCAATGGTTGAAACATATTGTCGATTGCTGCTCATTGCTCCTCATTCACTGTTTAGGTCACACTTCAGTGTATTTCTCTTTACCCTTGCTTCTGAAAGTGCACCATTTCTTGCAGATAAATTCATCACAGTGATGCGTTCACATGCATAGAAAAATACTAAAACCTCTCTTATAAGTGTAATCATATAACATGCAAGCCTGTTTGTTGATTGATTCTCGTGTAGATTTTGGCATGAAATCACTGTTGGTCACAACTGCATATTTATATATTCTGTTCCCTGGTAGCCTTGGTTATGAGCCCTCACATACACAGAAAAATACTAAAATCTCTCTTAAGCGCAATCATATAATATGCAAGCCTGTTTGGCGATTCTTGCGTAGATATTGGCATGAAATCACTGTTGGTCACAACTGTGTATTTATATATTCTGTTCCCTAGTAGCCTTGGTTATGAGCCCTCAAAAATATCAGGGGTAAAGTTTATTTGTGTTTGGTGAATAAAATGGATTGAGATAAATATTTATCCCAAAAGTGGGTGTAAATATCATCTCCAAGGGAATGGTTTGAAGTCTTTTCAGGGGGAAAGCTTATAGATTTTATTCTTTTTTTTCTCTTATAAAATTTTTAACTCATAGATTCTCTCATTTACTTATACCTAGCTGTTGGGACCTTTTTATATCATTTTATGGAATGTCTAATGCTCTTGAGTTTTTAAACCTTTACCAAACATGTTTGAAAATAGCTTTTTTATTCACTCATATACCCTTCATGATATCTCCCGTGATAAATACTTTCATAACAATTCATCTTCAATTTTAACCTTTTACCAAATTGATCCTTAGATTAAAAATTTGTCTGGTACTTGCAGTGCATGCTACAATTCCAAGTCAACTGATCTACATATAGGAAAGGAAAGCTGTTCTTTTGCATGTCATGTTTTGATGGATTGTGCACTGCCTGTGAGCGCTTAAAAAAATTGGCTAGATGAACACATCAACCATTTTCATGGAAAGCTGTTCATGCTATTAAACTAATGCTAGTGCATTCCTCAAGGCTGACCAAATGATCTTCAAATGTCCGTGGATGCATCTTGCATTTTTTCACCTGTATATTTTGCGAGGTAATGTAATTTTAATGTGATGATGATGTCCGTTATAATTTCTTTGTAAAGCATTTGGCACAGAGGTATCAATCAATATTGAGCAAGCCTGGGGTGACTCTTTTGGTGCTAGAAATTGTGAACTATCGCTTGCTTCCACTTTACAGGTAATATCTGCCAAGTCCATCCCGTGAAGCTATTCCTTTTCCTTTTCTTCAAACTGGTGATAATTTGCTTAATGTATTGAAATTACAATAAGCAAATTATGCCATGTCTTTTTTGGAAGTTAGGTTGCTTAATGTAGATAATATTCTGGAGTTTTATAGCTATTGGTTGGGTTAATGGACCTTCAGATTATGCAAATAATAATTTCAAGATTTTTTTTCTTCCATGAATTTTTTTTTTAAAAAACTGTATATCACACTTGTGCGTTACATTTTTTCTTAGGTATCAAGGGAAAAGCAAAACCTTAATGTATGATGTTACGAAAATAGTTTCTACTTTAAAGGGGAAACGAGGAGATCACCGTGTCTTTAGGTTGGCTGAAAACTTGTGTATGAACCTCATTTTATCACAAAGGGATTTTTTCTCAGTTAAGAGAGAAGGGAAGGTAAAAGACTATCATTTTTAAACTGAGGATTTTCTGTTGTAGCTTGTGTTCCTTCTTTTTTTGTTAGTATCTGAAAAATCTAAGATTTGTTTAATATTTTGCAGGGCCCCACTGAATTTACTGAAACTTTGAATCGTGTAACTATAGTCACTCTTGCCATCATCATAAAAACACGTGGAATTGCTGACGCTGATCACATGCTTTATCTTCAAACTATGTTAGAACAGATATTGGCAACAAGTCAACATACATGGTCAAAAAAAACATTAAGCTACTTCCCTCCTCTTCTTCGTGATGCCTTGATTGGGAGGATAGATAAAAGGGGCTTTGCTATTAAAGCTTGGCAACAGGTCAATTACTGCAAGCCATTTTTTTTTTAATTCTTTCATTATGTTACTTCTTTCATGTTTTGCTGATTGGCATTCTTTGTTGAGGATGAAAGTCTAGAATCAGATAACTGGATGGATGCAAGTCTAAGATTTGCCTGGTACATGTGAATGGAGGGCTATCCATGTGCATCTCAAGACTTGAAAATGGATCAAGGTTCCTCATTGTGCTAAAAGAAATCTGACATCTGGGTAGATTTAGGAGGGGGTTGTAATTTGCTATGTGCAGTTTATTTTATCATTTTCATTCTAATAATGGATCAGGGAAGCTTATCGGCAAAGTTGACATGATTTGAGAATGGATCCTTGCATAAATAGGCATTATATTTTAAAGAAGCACCTTAGCAGTCTGGTTTAGTTAACTTGATTTAAGGATTTCATTGAAAGGAGACAAATGTTGCATGATATTCATGGGTATTTTTGTGGTTTTCAGATTTGGTCAGAGTTAGCAGATATTCAATTATGAATTTAGTCTATCCTGTTTCAATTTAGTATCATTGAGGTTTTCTTTAAACCATTAAGAAGCCTTATTGTTTTGGGAATTATTTTTGTTTTCTTTATTGGATGAAGATTTATCTTGTTTAATTGGGATTCTTTTTACTTATGTTTTAGCCAGTCCTGTACCATTAAAGCAATAAAGAGACTATTTCAATTTACGTTTCTTTGCACGGGTACTTTTCCTTCAGGGTTGACAATCCAATAGAACAGTACATAAGATTCACATGAAGGCTAATATGATTCTATCATTAATCTTTTTATGAAATAAAGGGAAAGGAAATGATTTGTTTTTGTTTTTATTTTTCATCATCTTCTTTTCTGGGGTCCATGGACAGGGAATACTCGAGTAACCTCCCTTTTCCCTTAAGTCTGCACCTTCCTTTGAAGGAAAACACCAGAGCTTCAAGTTAGAAATGCAAGGTTTTAACTTGCAAGTTTGTATTACTCTTAATCGGAGAGTTTAACCCTGTAAAAATGATTTTAGATTTGAAAATTTCCATGCCTGCTGTTCAGATTGCTTGGCAATTCAGTCAGTGTTAAAATGCCCAGTGTTTTTGCAGGCAGAAGCAACAGTGATTAACCAATGTACCCAGCTGATCTCACTATCAGCTGATCCCAGTTATGTGATGACATATATCAATCACAGTTTCTCCCAACACCGACAATATCTATGTGCTGGCACATGGATACTGATGCAGGAACACCCTGAAAACATCAATAGTGGAAATCTGGTATTGAATACATTCTTCTAATCTGTTTGTTGGGAAAACATCATAAGCACAAGTGATTGTTCCTATAGAAATCATCATTTCTTGACAGCTTTATCTTTCTGTGATTTCTTTTAAAAGACCCCTCACTAATTATGAGTCGGTGGATGGAGTTCAGGCACGTGTTTTGAGAGAATTTTCCCCTGAAGAAGTGACAGCCAATATATACACAATGGTGGATGTTCTACTTCATCACATTCATGTGGAACTTCAGCTTGGGCATACCTTACAGGTTTGCATCTTCTGCCCCGGTTATTCTTGCTAATTATATGCACTAACAATCTTATTTGTTGTGCTAGTTCATTTAGTGTTTGTTTGTTCCCTTTGTTTTCCTAGGACCTTTTATTGAAAACTTGTGCAAACCTTGCCCTTTTCATTTGGACTCATGAATTGCTGCCGTTGGATATCTTGCTTCTGGCACTTACTGACCGTGATGATGATCCCCATGCTTTGCGTATTGTGGTATGTTTTTCTGCACAATTTGATCTTGTATATGCACATTTCTTAATCCTTTTCTTTTCTGTGCGTGTGCACCATCAAAACATGACATAATCGCTGTAGTGTTTGAAGGATGATTAGTATAGCAATTACTGTTGCTTTAATCAACTGAGAATCTGATTACTGTCTGGGAAATAAGACTTGAGGCAATTATGATTTTGTGGTTTGGGTCAGAGGGGAAAGTCTCAGGACAGATTTGGAGGTGCAAGATTGAAGACTTTTTAAAAAGCAAACATGATTTTCTAGTCAGCGACTGCCTTAAGGTTTTAAGGCTCCAAGTTGAGGATTTGCACTGTGAGAACGATCTTGGTATATGGAGACAGTGAATCCGTTAAGAGGATTCCAATGGTAGAGTTATCTATCCAACTGGTGCTCTGACAGCTTTTATTCTGCTTTTTATGCAAACCAGTAGCCAGTTACATAAACTTAGAAGTAGTATATAAGAGAAGAACGAGACTTGCTCAATTTTGTGTGCTATGGTAAGGAAAAAACTTTCAAGATTGTTTATTTTAAAGCCAAATACCTGTTGTGCAATTAGCTTGGCACTTGTTATAATATGATAAGGTTGCTGCGTCTTCAGTGATACAGTTTCCTTGAAGGCAACTTTTGGCACTTAAACATAACTTTCTTGTGCATAACCATGCAATTTGGTGGGAGTTTGTTTGATTTAATCTATGTATGGGTTGAGATATCATGCATGTTCAAACATAGTTTTGATGTTTATTGTTCTTGCACTGACACTGAAATGCATCATAATGCATGTTTCAGATTAGCTTGCTTGATAGGCAGGAACTTCAATCAAGAGTGAAACTATTTTGTATGAATCGTGGACATCATGATCATTGGATTCTCTCAGGACTGTTCAAGCGTCTTGAATTGGTAAAGGCACTTGGAAATCATCTATCTTGGAAGGACAGGTAAAGACTCTAGATTATATGTTTCTACATGGAATTTTATTCTGTTACATGAAATTACAAGACTCATGATAATTTAGAGCATTGGTAATTGATTGATGTAATTTAGGAAGCATAGATACTCCAAAATGCTTCCCATAAATGCATCAAGCTCTTTTAGATATGGATATGCACCTGATACAGCACGATATGTATTGGATACAGGGTATAAGAAATAAAAATAAAAAGATAGTTCAATCTTGATTATGTTTTGGGTTAAAGGGTATAGGTGACAAAAATAATGCAATGCTGAAATTTCATCGGAATACAAGAATTGCAGCTTCCTTAACATTGTTTGCTATAAGCTCTGCAGGTATCCCACATTTTTCGATGACATTGCGGCACGCTTGCTTCCAGTCATCCCATTAATTGTTTATAGACTTATTGAGAATGATGCTATAGATCCAGCAGAGAGAGTTCTGGCCGTGTATTCTCAACTTTTAGCATATCACCCCTTAAGATTCACATTTGTTCGTGATATACTTGCCTACTTCTATGGTCATCTTCCTGGAAAGCTTGTTGTGCGGATACTGAAAGTACTTGATCTTAATAAGGTATTTATAGCTTCTCTTCCCTTCCTGTTATTATTTTCTTTCTTCTTTGTTTCCTCGTTTCAAGTCTTTGGAATGCTATTTTCCTTATTCTGTATGTTTCTTTTTTGATTATAAACTTGTCACAGATCCCATTTTCCGAGTCATTCCCACAGCACATTAGCTCACCAGACCCTGTCATCTGCCCACCTCCAGAGTATTTTGCAACTCTTTTGTTAGGGCTTGTGAATAATGTGATACCCCCACTAAATACCAACTCTAAGTATGGAACAGTTGGAGATGCTTCAAATAATTCAGGGCGCAATCCACATGCCAAGACATCAGTAGCCTCTCAGTCTGGGCCAACGAATGCTTCTGAGGGTCAGAAGGCATTCTATCAAATCCAGGATCCTGGAACTCATACTCAACTGGTTCTAGAAACTGCTGTCATAGAATTGCTCTCACTTCCAGTAGCTGCATCCCAAATTATCCCCTCTCTAGTGCAGATTGTTGTTAATATACAACCAAATCTAATTCAATCCAGCAATGGAGCTCCAAATTGTGTTGGACAAGGATCAGTTTTGCCAACATCGCCTTCTGGGGGAAGTACTGATTCACTGGGTGGAAGCAGATCAACCCCTTCAGTTTCAGGAATCAATACTTCAAATTTTGTTTTACGAAGTGGTTATACTTGCCAACAACTTTCTTGCTTGTTGATCCAAGCTTGCGGTCTCTTACTAGCTCAGCTCCCTCCTGATTTTCATGTGCAACTTTATATGGAGGCATCGCGCATAATAAAAGAGTGTTGGTGGCTTACTGATAACAAAAGGTCACTTGGGGAACTAGACTCTGCTGTTGGCTATGCATTGTTGGATCCAACATGGGCTGCTCAAGACAACACCTCAACAGCAATCGGTATGCTATTTAATTTCTCCTCTAGTCCTGTTCATCATTTTCTCTTGTTATTCTCAACATTCCTAGATGCCCAAATTTTCACAATTAAGTTACAGCAATTGGTATGCTATTTAATTTTTCCTCTAGTCCTGTTCATCCTTTTCTCTTGTTATTCTCAACATGCTCAGGTGCCCAAATTTTCATATTTATGCTAATTATTTAATTAAAATGTTGTTGAATTCAGGACATTCCTAAATTCTGCGAACCTGAGCCCCATCTATCTTTTAACCTTGCAAAACCTGTATGATTAGAAAGGATTGATGACCATGGCTGACTTTTGCTGATGACTCTAAAGCAAGCCATCTTGTTAATTCTGCAGACTAAGTCATTATATCAACAACTCTCAATGAGATACATTTGCATACCATCTTGGAGACAATACCGTAATTGCATCTCGAGTTTGGTGATAGTTTAGTTTATGCTTTGATCCGTTTAGTAGAACCTAGAAGCCAATACTGCTACCATGTGGGGGAAGATGACAGGGCGTGTTAAGAGAGTGGAAGTAGAGGTTCCAAATGAATCCAAGGTTGTAGACCATACCCTCCAGGGTCCTCGTGATGGAGGACATGATTATAGAAACAGAGGAAATAAGGAGGAGAGAAGGAAGGAGCAAAGGAAGTGAGGAAAGTATGAGAGTGGATACAAAAGAGGACAGTTTGTGCATACTTCCCCTTGTCATGGATGAGCTAATCAGTCACATACAAGCTGATGTACCATGGTGTGTGCTTTGTCGACAATGTTGTGAATTGATAGAATGTAGGAGTCAACCAAAAGATGGAGTTATGGAGGAAAACTCTTGAAAGTCAAGGTTCTTAGTGAAGTAGAAGTAGGATGAAACATATGCATTGCAGGTTTTGCTCTTGTAAAAGGAATGAAGGAGATGTTAGATCGGATGGAATTGAAATATGATCAGTTCAGGTATATGGGTTGTATCCTCCATTCGGAGAAGTCAATGAGGATGTAACTCATGGAATAAAAGCAAGGAGGTTGGAGTGGAGTTGTCTTAAGGGTGTGTTATGCCAGCATAATATACCTTAAAAAGTGAAAGATAAAGTTATATAGAACAGTGGTGAAGCTAGCCATGCTGTATGGAAATGAATGTTGGAAATAAAAGCAACAGAGTACACTTAGATGAGCGTGGTAGAGATTTGAGAGCTGTGAGACAAGAATGGACAAGATTGGAAATGAACATGCAGCCACATATTGGAGATAAAATGAGAAGGGTGGACTAAGATGGTTTGGTCATGCCCAATGTAGGATGCGAAAGGTCCCAATTCAGAGGAGTTATTAGGGACTGTAAAAGGAAGGAAAAGAGGAAGAGGAAGATTTAAGATAATGGGATGGAAGTGATGCTGAGAGATCTAAACTCCTGATGTGGAGGCACATTTGATTTATGATTTAGCTGAATGGTACTTAAAGAACCATATAGCTATCCCAATTAGTTTGGGGTTAAGGCTTTGTTGTTGTTGTTGTTTGTAGGACCCTTGAATGTTGTTGACATTATGCCTATGGTGGGTTGGTAAGGAAACACAGGCTAGAGGAATGCAATCTGTATTTCATTGCTGTTATTAAGGTACAAACTTAAAAGTTTTCTTCTTGTACTTGCCACTTTAAATCTTAGCTTTCTTAGCAAATGTTTTCATATCTTTAGCAGTCATTTCCCTGTTATGAGCTCGTCTTATGCTAGCATTTAATTCCCAATCATGTATTATGGTTGTTATCATTAAATGCGAGTATCCCAGATATATGCCAGTCGTATCATGTGACTTCAAAATTAGTACTTTCTTATTTCAAAAATCACACCTGTATTTCTTAGATGTTGGAACTGGAAGGCATGCATTCTTTCATCTAAATCTGTCATCATTGCCTGCTATATGTTTTATACATCAAGTACTTGTGTCTTGTGCTCTGATTTTGTGTTATAAATATTGTATCGCCAGGTAACATAATTGCCCTGCTGCATTCTTTCTTTAGCAACCTCCCACAGGAATGGCTAGAAGGAACACATGTTATCATTAAACATCTCAGGCCAATAACATCAGTTGCAATGTTGAGGATAGCATTCCGTATAATGGGTCCATTGCTCCCAAGACTTGCTAACTCTCATGTGCTCTTCAATAAGGTATAAAAGGCTACTCGTTAGTTTTTCTCTTAAATGTTTGCAAGGTGTGATTGCAAATATGGCATGCCCCAGACAATTCATTTTGTCTGGTTTAGTCTGTGATGAACATGTCCAGTCACATGCTTGAATGGTTGTACCATGCATTTCTTGAGTTGTTAAATCCACAAAATTTGTAACTAGGCAATAAGCTGAAAAATGCTGGAGCTTAATTTTTCCGGTTCCATATCTTATCAGTAATGTCATAATGCATTATGACAACTTAGGATTAATTTCCACCAAAGATTTGTGTGAGCTAGGGTTGGTTTTTGTTGAATTAGGGTTGTATGGGATTTTTGTAGATGAAATAGGATGGAAATTAGACTGTTAACAGTAACGCAGGGATTGTAGCAGCGAACTTCAAGCTAGAAGGGATGATAGTCAGGGAATAATAGAAGAACATGAGTAGAAGAAGACCTCTTGGTTCCTAGACATCAAAATAACCTTAAAACACATTTTTATTGCATACTTCAGCTGCAAGGTAAACAACATGATTCTGTAGTTCTTTTCAGTCTACTGATATGATTTCTTTATCAAAAAAAGGAGGAGGAATAATAAGATATATGCATAACGAGTCTTAACATGACTAGGTAAGCAATAAATAGGAATATAGACCATTAAAGATTAAAACAGCAACTTCCTAAGTAAGGCCAGGACCTTCTGCTGAATCAAATTTCAAATATCTTTCATGGAAAGATGCAGAACTTATAATTCTGCCCTGCTTACAAAAATCACCTATGACTTAGAACATTAAACCCCAAACCAAGAAATCTACACGTGTTTGAGTAACTAATTTATTGAGGCTTGGATTTCCAAGGAGGTTTTTTTTTCTGTATGTTTTAAAAAATAGCTACTCCATTGCTGACAAGTTGATAATGGGAACTATATTTTGATAACTGCATAGATATAGAATAAAATCGAGGTGCATCTTGAATTTGTTGATTAAACTTTCCCTGTGAAGTGACAAGATAAATTCAACAGAAAAGAAGAAAGAAAGAAAAGAATAGAGGGTAGCTGAGGATAGCTTGATGGTAGCTGAGGGATTGGACTGATAAGCCTTGACCAGTCCTTTTTATTCTCATAATTTCGCAAATCACGTCTTAAGTTTTTAGATAGAAATTAGAAGGTGATTATGTAAATCTGAATCAGATGGAAGTGAGTAGAAGATGCTGATTAATGGTTGTCAACAGAGGATGAACTAAGGAGAAATGAGGGGGGAAATTGGTTAGGAAGATGACTTTCTATGTGTAACAACCATTCCGTACTGCTCTAAGTTTTCTGAAAACACCAAACCCTAATTTAATAACAGGCTCTAGTGTATTAGGTGCATCATTTACTTTCATACTAATATACTTCTATCTGATCTGGTCTGGTCTAGATAAGAGTGGTTGTTGCTGTTAATTGTTGTATAAAGAACAAGACACTGTTGATATTTATGACTGCCGAAGCTAATCATGTATAAAATTCTTAGCCCATAAAAATATAGAGCAACTAGTTTATAGGTCTGTGCTACGTTGTAGGTCTAATAAAAAAAAATTTGGACGTAACAAAAAATGTCCTAGCTAAAGAGAACAATTTGGCATTGTTACTGAACCCGACCCAGGGAGTCAACCTCGAAACCTCTCAACCCAACTCCTCCTCTCAACCCAACTCCTCGCCTGGTTGGGGTTTAAATTAAACAGTGTGAGTTTCAGCCAACTTAGCTGGTCTAAAGGCAACATGGCTAACCATTAAAAAAAGTTCGAGGATGAAATTGAGGGGGAAAAAAGAGATGAAATTGACCCGAAAAAGAACCTTTCGACTCAACTTCTTGCATAGTCTGGGTTTAAAATTAAATAGTGTGAGAATTGATCTAATATAACTTAATTGACTTCGTTGATTCAAAGGGAACCTGGTTACCGGTAAAAAAACATGCAAGTATGAAATTGACAGGGAAAAAAACTCTCAACCCATCTCCATGCCTAAATTGGGTTTATGCAGTAACCCGGACAATTATAAAAATAAAGTCTGAGGATGAAATTGAAATTGAAAGAAAAAGAGGAGGCTAAATTGATTTTTTTAAAAACAAAAACATTCACTGTTTATATAAACAGTGAAGCTCTCTCTACAAAGCAAGCAGTTCATTTAGTAGAGATAGGTATGATAGTGAAGCTCCAATTTAGAAAGGTAATGTTCACTCGCAAAAACAACGGAATCTATGTGATTTTGTCTTAGTTCTGGCATCTAGAGATAAAGATAAGATTTCATTATATCACGGAGGGGGATGATAAAAAAATGCAATGGTTGTCACCTGAATCTGTCAAACTCAATGTGCCCAAGGGAAAGAAAACCCATTTATAACTAAAAGGGAATGATTTCAGCTTCTAATGACATTATCACTTTAGGCACCGTGCAATTTTCCGTTTTATTTTCTATTTGAGGTTTGATGTTTGAGGTTAGAGAAACTTTTTTTTTTTTCATTTATCCCACAAGTGGACATACTGTAAATATTCTTTTTTCACTTACAGAGAGGAACAAAAAAAAAAAAAAAGAGGCAAGAACTATTGAATTTGACCATGAGAAAATTGCCTTTTGAAACCATTTTTGTTGTCCTGGGAAGTCAATTAACGTTTTTTAGAAACCTGTGTTTCACAATGAGAACAATGACTTGTGAATACTTTCTGATTGGTTTGAATTTATGTTTGATTTTTCATGACCATCATTTCAGACCCTCTCATTGCTTTTAAATACAATGGTCGATGTTTTTGGGAGGAATTCACCGACATCAACTGCCGTTGAAGCATCAGAAATTGCAGATCTCATCGACTTTCTGTGAGTATTCATTATTTGGAACTTCCATTTATATGATTTGAAATTCCATATATTCGAAGAACCTATATTGACAAAACTCGTGTACGTCAGCCATCATGTTGTCCATTATGAAGGGCAGGGAGGTCCTGTCCAGCCTAACAGCAAGCCTAAAGCAGAGGTTCTTGCCCTTTGTGGGAGGGCAGCAGAGAGTCTACGTCCAGATTTGCAACATCTTCTTTCACACTTGAAACCTGATAAGAATTCTTCTATATATGCTGCCACTCATCCAAAGTTGGTCCAGAATCCCCCATGACCTTTGGGTTTCAGCATTCTTCACTAGCCGATCATGAGATGGCAATGCCAACAAAGATCGTTATAGAATTGAACAAGCTTTATATCTCTGTGGCTCTTTGTACTGCAGATGTTACTGCTTTGTGTTGCCTTGAGAATAAGATATGTAAAAGAGTAATGATGAGAATCACAAGGTACTCTCAACTGCTTCCAACCCTGAGTGTGATGGCAAAGACATTCCAGTTTTAAGGGTACTGCTCCACTGATTTGGTGCAGGAAAGCATCCACGAGCATCCATAACGATAAAAGGAGCATTATCCATGAAGAGCCGTAGAGCAGATGCTGTAAATAGCTGCCGCACCAATTGCATCCAAGGTTGCTGAAGGTCAAGAGGTGATGACGGAATTGTTCCAACCAGTTGTTACCTTATGATCATAAATATCGGGAAGCAGTGGGAACTTGATCATCGCGCGCGAAAGGAGTGTTGACTTGAATTAAAAATTTTTGGAGCTGTCAAATACATTTTAATCAACAAGCTTAAGGGTGTCTCAAAGGAAGGGGAAAAAAAAGGAAAAAGAAAATGAAAACCATAAACCTGCTTTCGACCGTTGCAATAAACTAAAAATCTTGTCAGCATTAACCAAATCGCCCCGCCGCGGAACAAATCCATTTAAGTTATTAAATTAATATTATTTTAAATATTTCGATTACTTGATGTTGAGAAATTATAGAAATACTACTAAAATTATTTTAATACATTTTTAATTAAAAATAATTATATAAAACATCACCTTTGGATCTATTTTTTTCCCTAATCAAGGGCCTTAATCAAACTACTAAAATTAACTTCATTAGGCAAAACCCCATATCTAGCCTTGCAGTTCAGCACAGAAACCCCCTGCATCGTACTTTTTATCACGTACAAAAACATTCAATAATCTCATAGGAGGTCCGTGTTGAGTTCTTCTTTTGATTCGCGTAAATGTTTCCTTGCGCGTTGAAGATTTGGAGGGCGAGGTCCGGGTTTTCTTGGTGTGTGGATCCTGGAGATTAGGCGTTGAGGCCAGGGTTTTATTGGGGGTATTACCGTGCAGGAGTTGGATTCAGGGAGGAGTGGGATTCCAGGATTGGCAGCGGCTAGAGTACGAAGGCGAATTTTGATGTTGAGGAGGGTAATACTGGGATTCTTGAAGATCTGGGACCGATGGTACCTGAATTGATGGACGATGGTTCTAGAAAGATGGAAGCTTCTGATGTGTTAAGTGGCGGCAGCGGTAGAGGAGGAGGACGAATAGGCTGAAACTACAGATGATCAGTGTTGATTCTTCAGGTTTTGATGTTTAGATTAAAGGCTAATGAGTTTGTTCAAGTGTTTATTTTGAATGTTTTCCAAGTTTTCCGAAAAAATGGGGGAAGGGTTTGTGGCTTTGCTTGGAAAAAAAAATTATATATATATATAACTAAATTCGCAAACGCATTTTAAATTTTAATTCCAATTTAATATAGAGAGTTTTTCTGAACATGAAATACTCGTATTGCTTCTCAAATGGAGTACTGTGCATTTAAATAAAAAGCCACGAATCTATCCGTCTACACATCGATGCTTGAAAAGACAATTCAAATCCAACAACCGAATAGAGCAGAAACATTCAAATCCCAGAAAGGACAGCCACTTATGACCCCCCCTGTATGAGCACGTGAATTATGTGTCCGCATTACGACGAAACCCATCGATTCCAGATCTCTCGGCTCTCCACATTTGTATTTTGTCTGCCACTTTGCATCAACTGTTCTTTCTATCTCTGCCCGTTCTCGTTAATCTTCATTTATCATCAAGGATCCCCTGTCTGAGCGCGTGAATTATGTCTCCATGAATATTGAGCCTCAATCTTAGATTTGCAAGAGGTGAGGCTTTTTTTTTTTTTTTTTTCAAGATATGAAGTTAATCACCGAACTTCTATCCGGCGCAAACTACGAGAGGAAATGTCACCCCATCACCGTCTGACATGGCCGTGACTTTTAACTTGGCGTGGACCAATTGGACTGCTAGCTATCTATTGTCGTTGGAGACTCGTGGCTGTCGCTTCATGTGTAAAATGTGCTCGATCATGCTTCCATGTAAATATGAATTCAATAGCATAACGTTACTGTAATATGTTTTTTTAAAAAAAATTAATATTTATTATAAAATATATAATAATAATACTTTTTTATTTTTTTTAAAAATATTTTAGATCCTAGTATACCAAAATAATTTAAAATTATATTAAAGCAAAAATTAAAAACAAAACTTCAAATTTTTTAATTTTTTTTTAAATAAAAAATAATCAGACTCTTCTAAAAAACTTCAAAGGTTATTTTATATACATTTAGTGTTGTGACACTTTTTATTTTTATTTAATAAAAAGAATTATTTAGTTTGTTCAACAAATTGTGTTTTTTTTCCTTTAACATCACGTATAATTGCTTTTTAAATATTAATTTTGTGGAAGATAAAATAATTTATTTTTTATTTATCTTGAAATCAATAATTCATCTCGTATTATTTTTAATCAAACCTATTTTTTTAAATCACAATTAAAAACATTTTTTTAAACTGTAATTACAAAAGTAACCATTATCATTCTAACTCTACCCTTCCAAATAACTTTTAAAAAACCTTTAATGTTCCACCTTTTATATATATATAAGAAAAGGTAAGATTTAAGAGTGATGTTGCATTTAGATTGTCATTTTAATTTTTTTTTAAATTAAAAATTTAAATAATATTTTAAAAAAATAGAATGAAAATCTAAATGTAACATCATTCTTAAATCTTAAATCTTACCTTTTTCTAATTTTATTTGGATTTTGACTAATACAAGTTCATTGATTAAGATTGTATTTATTTTGTAACTATTTTTATGTTTGTGATGCATCAAATGCATTAAAATGTTTGACAACAAACCAAATTGGATTTTATGGTATGAAACTCATTAAAAAATTTAATTTGAAATGCATTTTTCATGAAACAGTTTTTATATGTTTTTTTTAATTGAGTTTTGTAAAACCCTATTTATTTTTGCATTTCAAAATTAATTTTGAAAAATTTAAATTTTTTTATTTTTTATTTACTTCAAATTAATTTTTTTATGTGTTTTCAGATTATTTTGATTCACTAATATCAAAAGTATTTTTAAAAAAATAAAAAAAAATATTTCTATGTATTTTTAAGTAAAAAATATTTTAAAAACAACTACAACCACGCTTTCAAATATAACTACTAAATATTTTATATATTTTTTTTACTACACATAAATCTCAACCATAATTTTTCTCAAATATATATTTAAATTCAATTAACTATACCTAACTATATTTTTTAAAATTTACTTTTTAAACCACAATATAAAAACTATTTTAAAAACAAATATATTTTTAAGTCAATGGAATTGACCAAGCAACTCATAACTTGATTTGATATAAAATTTGTTCTCAGCTAATGTACTTTTTATAATCTAGATGAATGTGTGTTTGATAGGTTAAGTTAGGAAAATAAATTAATATTTCTTCTAGTCTAGAGGAACATTTATTTGATAGGTTAAGCAAAAACAAAACCAATATTTTTTTAGTTGAAAAGTATTTTTTAAAAAAAAACTATTATAAAGAAGCTTAAGCCTGAAGAAAAACAAAAGCAAAATGTGAGTTGCATAGTCGTAACTGAAATGCTGTGTAATATCTTGGTGATAGAAATATAAATTTTAATCTTACATTTAAAGAATCCAAGAGCATCAACAAGGTGATGGGGAAAAAAAAGGCAGAGGAGGAAAACCCTACACTAATTATGTATTCTATTTGTTTATAGTTCAGATAAAAAAATGTTGTGAATATAAAAAAATTTATAAGTAGTAAAATTTTATTTGACATTATTATTAAACTTAAATTAACAAGTTAATATTAAAACCTCACAACTCAATTTTTATTTAAATCAATCTTCAAATTATATCATATATAAGTTGCTTTAATATGTAATGAATTTAGCAAGTTCCAAAACACTCCAAGCATGTAAATAACATGGTATTTTTTTAATATTAAAATAATAGCATATAAAACTAATCTTGATTTCACTGCTTAACCAGTTAAATTAAAAACTTGAGCTGAAAATTCTATTAAGTTTGCCAACTTTATTTTTTAAAACGACTTTTTGTTTAGTTATAAGGAAAAAACCACTCACAAAATCATACACAAACCAACAAAAAAAAATTATAAAAATCAATAAAAATGAAAGAAAAAGGAGAGATAAAAAAAATACAAGTTGCTTCTTCGTTTACATGAGCAGCAAAGCATATGAATAGTAAAGCAGCTGAGTTGTACACCTCTAGTGTATAGTAGAATAGAATAGAATAAGAGTTAGGTTTGACGATCAAACAGAGTCGTGATTACAATCATTCTACAAAAGAAAACATTACAACACCTTTAACTTGCTACACAAAATCTCGATAATTGTTCCCTTCTGCTCTGGCTTCATGCATAGTGGTCCACTCCCTTTTCTTGCTAAAAGAAGAACCAGTTCAGGCTGCAGAGATTGCAGATAACTTGCTTAATAGGAGGGTTCAGGGTTGGTAAAATGTGGAGATTTCTTATTGAGGTTGTATGGTGCCGCATTCATCACCCTACATTCACAGAAAAGGTATCAATTCAGGAGCCGGACGATTTAGTTGAGCTAATCGTTGCATCCATAGTATCACTACATTGAAATACAATTTTTCCAGGAACATAGCAAAGGTAGTAGCATCATATTTTTATACTTTCCACCCCCTTTTTCTTTTTTTTGAAAAACTGATTCTATACTGGTGGTAAATGTGCCCCTCGTACCCAAAGCAAAACAAAAGGCCGGCTTGAAAATTCTAGAGTCTAACTCCAGATATAATATGTCTCCAATTCCAGGCCCCGATTCAGCCTTTTGAAAAGGCGGTCTTCTCTAAAGATATAACTACCAGAGAGGCAAGAGTTCTAGGCCTAGCTAAATTACGCATGGTAGTGCATCTCCACAGGTACTTGCTTTGGCTCACCATATAAAGTGTAATTGTTAATAATTATGAAATGGATTTGAGCATCATGGTCGAAGTGATAGTGTAAACAAGCATCTTTAGTTCTTCCTTCAATAAGAACTCACCTTTCCTTGCGCTTCTCTAAAAACCGAGCCAAGGATGCTTTTCGAGCCTGAGGGACTGCAGTGACAGGGGTTAACCATCAATTATACATTGCAAACGTAGACAAACAAAAACCTAATCTGTAGACCATGTAACAAGTTCTGAATGAATGTGCTGCATAATTTCAAAATCCTTTAGTTGAAAAGTTTCTCAAGGGGACAATATATGTTAGAACATCACCTTCAAGAGAGGAAAAAAAGATCATACCAGATGGCATCATGGTGGTTGTAGTAACAGATCCCACTACATTTTCTGTCTTTTGATGCTCTGGTTTGGTAATATGAGTGGTCACAGCTCCTATGGTTTTAGTTGCCATGATTTCCTCAGTACTAGTTGACCCACTCCCTGATTGGGCACCAGTATGTGATGGGCTTGAGAGACGAGAGCATGGTGGAGTGGACATCATAGGTTGGTTCACGGGACCAAGATCAGCTGCTGCTGGCTTAGAGCTAGATGCCTGGCCTTGCAATATTGGCTGTGCCGTGTTAGATGAAATGGAAGACCCATTTCCAGCCAAGAACATGATTGCCTGAGCCTGCGTAGGATTCCATAAAGAAACCAGAATTAGGATCAACATTTCCCATTAGACAATAAATCAACAGCCGGCACACACATTTATACGGAAGAAAGAAAGACCAAGAAAAAACCTTCTCAGGGAATATATCATCATAGACATTGACTGAGCCAGCATAAAAGATGGTCAATTGAGCAGGAGACCCGGATGCCTTGACACTGTTCCAATAAACATGTTTCAATTGACGTTCATTGTAAGAAATATTTGGAAGTGTTCATTTAAAGAATAAAGCGATACCTTACCTTGAGTCTGTTAGCCCAGCAACAGAACCAACCATTGGAAAAATTGAACGTGGAGCTGTGACGGGAATTCCTCCTAGCAACTGTGGCTTCGTGGTAGTCCCAGCCATATTCTGACCCGTTGCTGGATAATGATTCTTGAAGAAATGGTTGCCCATAGAAATTGGAATTGCATGATTGGAGACTGGAAACATCTTCACATCATGAGGATGATGCATAGAATGCACATCGTGTTGCACAGGATAAGCAGTCAGTGAAAAATGAGTCCCACCTTGTCTATTGAGATTGAATAATTTCTATATGATAAAAATCCATGGGGGAATAATGACATTAGCTCTTATATATTAAATAAAATGGGATTCGATGACAAACATTTGCTTAAATTAGCACCAAGGGAAATATTCGTCCAGCTCATTTTAAATAGCAAACGGAAGTGAAAGTTTGTTCCTTCAGGATTTTTAAGCATACCCAGCTGATAAGTTGATTTTTCCAGGGAGCTTCGTTAACTAACTTTCCATTGATGCCTAACAGATACTCAATGTAAACATATTATCAAACACAAGGAAAAGGAAGGAACTATACCATACCTGGATTTCAGCCGTGGACTGACGAGGGGTGGAGACCTTGTTAGAGAAGGGCCACTGCATCCCTAAACCTGTAGCAAATCGTATAGATTTCAACAAAAGGATTAGCAACTGCGTAACCTTTTAATTCAAAACAAATCCGGGAAAGTAACATAACACTCAACTTTCGGTCACTATCAAATTAGGGAAAAGGAAGCTCAAAATGTTTGAATCAGACTCCAGATGGCACACTCTTTAAAGCTAAACTGGGAAAATCAACCTTCTGTGTATAATCCAAAATTGCTTGTTGGGATAAACAGCCAAACATATGAAGACAAACAACTATAATATCGATGTAAACAGGCACTGATACCAAATTGAGTCTTTATCTCACAGATATAATCGGTCAACAGTAGATATATGGCGACGCGCATATATATATGTTTGGTTGTATATATACACTGTATCGAACAAATAAATTCAGCAAAGATTTTTTTTAAAAAAAAAACTTCATAATTTCTCAACCGTATGAGACAATTACTCTCTCTTTTCATTCATTCAATTCGAACATCACAGTCACAGACTCGCGGCTGCACCAGCCATGCACTCAGAATTAACAAGGTACAAGAAAAGGAGAAAATTTTCCACACCAAAGTAAAAGCGAAGCTACACGATTTCATATCACAACTAATTCTAAATATAACTAAGCGCACAGGCAATTCGTTTTAATGCTAGAATCACGAAACCAAAGCAAAAGATGAAAAAAAAAAAAACTTTTTTTTTTTAAGGCAAGAAGAAGAAGATACCTGACTCTTGACACCCATCAGCGTTTACCTCCTCCTTAACCACAGTCAATGGTTCTTTTGAACTCAAACCCAAAAAATCTCTTTCCATTTCAATCTCTCCAAAAGAACTAGCTTACTACAGAGAATTCAGCTAAAACCAACCTCGAAAGACGAGCGCAATTACAATACGGATCAATCAATCAATCTCTCTACTCTTCAAAAGACCAAAATTCTTGGAGAGAGAAAAGAGAGAGGAAACCCGGCCATGCTTTTATTATTTAAAGCAGGAGAGGTTGTTTTTTAGGTTGTCTAAGATCTTGACCGTTAATTTTTCGAAGAATTATCAAAATACTAGGTGTGATATTTACCGGTTTATCCAGTTTGGTTACTGGTTTGTCCGGTAACACAACACGTGCGAAACTCTTTAATGGACACATTACCAGCAAGTTGCTGCAAGCTGGCCCACCTGTCGGTGGTAACGCCTCTCTTCGACTGGGAGTGTGACACGTGTACTTGTCACGTGAAGAGTTTCTCTCGGTGGGTTGATGAGCTCATCTTTTTTAATAGCTGTCTCACAACTCATATGAGTGACTTGAGATACTCAGATGATAAATTTATCGCGATAAATTATCATAGAGTGATGTGTAATTCAACTCAAGCTTCTTATTTTTTCTATAAATGATTACACAGCATTTTCGGGTTTTTTTTTTTCATTTCTTTAAGCTAAACACTTAAAACTCTTTTGCTGTTTGCAGGTGTAAAAAGCATATTTTGAATTAGTTAGATTTCATTTGGGAGTACGGATAGATATGATTGAAAATATATTTTACTTTAATTATAATTTTAAATGTATTTAATTAAACTGTAAAATATTATCCTATCATAATATTATTGCCTCAAATACCAATAAAAAATAAATTATCTAGTAGTATTTAACACTCCAGAAACAGCCAAATAAAATGCATCCCAAGCCAAAATATAAAAGATACCACCTTGTTTCGGACTGTCACAGGGAAAACTATAATGAAAATCCTTTTTGCTTGATATTAGCTTAAAATCACACGCATCTAAAATATCTTTTACTGAGATTAATATAGTTGCATGTAAACCTAGAGCAATAGAACAACTAAGAGTAAAAGATTGAATTAGAAATATAGACAGATTTTTTTTCAGAGTCAGGAGAAATATGAAAATAAAAGAAAAAAGTGGATCAGCTGTTATTTTACTTTAATTATAATTTAAAATGTACTTGATTAGTTAATATATACCATAATTGTAAACACGAACATGATATCAAACACAAGTTTTCTACCTAGCTTTAATATATATTTAATTTTGCCATGGAAAACAAGCGTGAAACGTTTCTGGCCTCCTTCAATTTCTCGCCTTAATTGAAATAAATTGTACCGTGCCGTTCTTTCGTAAAAGTAACGGTCTGCGACATTACATTGAGTTGTGACATTATACTGTTTGGTAATCGTCGGGAAGGAAAAGATCCAACACGTGTCACAACTCTATTGAGTTTCGCTCACAACAGTACCCACGTACTGTCTCTTTCTGTTGCTGCCAATTGTTACGTGTCAATGCTAAAGGATAACACCAAATATTTACCGTTTCTCAGGTCACGTGGTAATTCTCTGGCCACCAATCTCACGTGTCTTTGTGCACGCCTCTATATCCATACAGATGAATTATTTATTTATTTTCAGAAACACGTTGCAAATCAATGAATGTTTTGATTTATGGCGAAGTTTTTCAATTTCCAGAACATTTAGGAGTCTTGTAAAAATATGTTGTCTATGTAACACTTAAAGTGTTCGTTTGATATTGATGATATTATGATAATTCTTATTTTTTAAATTTTTTTGTACCTAGAAAGTTTTAAATTAATGTTTTTTAAGTATTTTTATAATAATTTTGATTTACTAAATAAAAAATCATAATTTAATATATTTTATAATAAAAAATATTTTTAAAAAATATAATGCACCATAATATTAAATATACATAGATATTTATTTATCTTTGCATAAAAATAAAGTAACAAGTAAAGAAGTTAGGCTTTTTTCTCTTTATGGACGGTGGTTAAAGTGAATTTTTTTCCCAAAAAAAATCCATCTTTCAATGTTTTTATATTTATATTTATTTTTTAAATTTTATTATTTAATGTTTTATTATTTTTAATTACTATTTATAATTTATTTTAGAGTATTTTCTATAAAATTAATATAGTGTTGAACAAATATCTCATTTGGTTTGTACTTAATTTTACAAATATTTAATTTTGTTACTGTATCATTAAGTAAGAAATAATTTTAAAAAATAAAGTTGTTAAACCCAATAAATTTATGATTCAGATTAGTAATTTAACAAGTTAAATCAAATAAATTACGTAAAGATAATTTTCTTATGGGTTAATTTTATACTTAGATTAGATGAAGAGTCAAGTTAAAAAAAAAAAAAAAAAATTAAACTATTTAAATGAAGTAATAATGATGTCACATTCTGTGTGCTTCAAATATTTTTTTTATTTGTTTCAAATTTTTTAATCAAGTACACAATATAGTACAAACTAGTAAATTAGTTATTTTAAAAGGAAAGAAGAAGATTTTTTTTTTTCAAAGTGGTAAGTGATGATTCACAACAATCAAAACTAGTTAAATTACGATACCGAATTTTTACTATAGATAAAAATACATCATTACATGATAATAATTCACTATCAAGTGAAACAAAGCTCGTTATTTTATTAATTATAATTATACAAAGTTACACGTGAATAAGATTTTTTGTATGGAACAAAAGTTAAATATACATGAATAATATATTGCACCTGACTTAATAAACAATACATATAATTGTAATAAGAAATGTTAAAGCTTGATTTCCAGGCAAACACAGCATGTGTCTTGAAAGCACACCTTATTTTTCTCTTCTCAAATTTGAAAACAAACTTGATGTTAATCTCCGAAGTTAAAATATATTACCCCTTTAATAAATTAGTAGTTTTTACATATTTAGTCGTCGTATTATATTTTGATGATAAAAGGTCTGAACTTGTATCTCTAACATTTAATTTCGAATTAATATCCATTTTGTTATCGGAATATCTCTTAGAACAACAGGCATTTTGAGGACAATATTTTCTATCATTTTTTATAGTTTTGGTTTCAAGTAAGATCTAATTGGATTTAAAAATTCATACTAGAAATATATATGGTTCTATTTATACAAACTACTTGTTGTAAAAGTAATCATTTCTTTATATTTACAGGACATATAAAAAAATATTTTAATATTTTTTTATCTTGTTAATAATATATAAGATATCAGAAGCAAAATAATTTTTTAGTCTTTTTATTTCATGAAGATAGTAAGGTAAGGGGTATCTTGACGAGTTTAAAAAAACACCGAGACTAAACTCTAACTTAACTCATGTTTATTTGTTGAAAAGTAGTTTATTTTTGAAAAACAAAGTATTTTTTAATATTTGATTGTGTAATAGAAAATAAGTTGAAAAATATTTTTTAGTATTTGATTATGTCATGAAAAATAAGTTATAAATAACTTATTAATATTTTATTTTTCTCAAGTTTATTAAAATAATAAAAAATAAATCTTATAAATTAAAAATTTAAATGAGAATGAAATTAATAAAATAATAATTTCATAAATTATTTCAAATAAAATAAATAATAATTAAATAATAGAGATCAAATCTAAAAAAAATGATAAAAAAATTAAAATTATAATAATTAATATTTCATAAATTATTTCAAATAAAATAAGTAACAATTAAAAGAATATAGATCAAAATTGATAAATAAAAATTTTTAATAAAAAAACAAATAACAATTATAAAAATGAGGACCAAAGTTAATATAAAAATTAAATTTTAAGAGATGAACTTGAAAAATAAATTTTTAAAACAAAATATATATAATAATAAAAAATTTAAGAATTAAATTTGATATAATTAGCAAATAATATAATATTTTTAAATTTTTTATAACTTTCAGAAAGTGTTTTTCCTCTAAATTTTTCAGGAAAATACTTTTTTAGAAATCAAATTAATTTTTTAATTAAAAAATATTTTTTATTAATTCCAATAACAAACAAATACAAAAAAAATTAATTTTTTTTTTTTAAATATCCCTTTTCAATAAACAAACATCATCTTAATCTAAACCATTAAGTACAGAACTGCTGAGTTTATATCTTTACTGATCAACGTTTCATCCCATCACTTTGTATGGAGAGAGGTTCGTAAAACCTTCTCTTGTACATATAAAAGAGGATGAAAGGTTTGCTTTTTATGTGATCTCAAGTTTGAATTCTTGGTTATTCATATGATGGCCACTAGAGGTTTACATGGTCGTTAACTTTAAGACCCGTGGAATTAGTCGTGGTGCGCGAAAACTGGCCCGAACACCCACGTTAATCTAAAAAAAAAAGAGGGCGAAGGGATGGGGAGAAAGATTGAACAAGGCATACGTATATTTTCTCTTGTCCCCGCGTTCATTCTCGAACGGGATCGGGCGACTAGCCTGATATACCCAGAATGATATTTACGAATTCTCTTGTCTCAAGCAACGTGCCCGGATCCATAAACTTCTCTGTTCTGGCTCCACACACACGTCAGTGTAATGCAAAATTGAAGCTCCTCGGTGAAGGTCCAATTCACAGCACTTCCGTGTATATAGAGTGAGGGAAGCACCAATAACGCGTGAAGCCAAAACCATGTGCTGGAGCACTGATAATTACTGTATTGAACGAGACCATGAGCTAATTAGCCTGTTGACCTTAATAAAATCTTGCTGTACTTTTATTCCTTTTTTTCCTGGCCCGTGCTCCGAATCAGTGTAGGTGGAGTACACTATCCTCCAGAAAGAAGAACAAACTCTTTTGAGAAAAATATATCAATAATTTTATTAGAGCACGGAAAGTTGAGTATTCACAGTAGAAACGCATTTGTGGGGTATGATGTTGTAAGCCCACAGTTTCTTTCCTCTCCCCTTTATGCGCGACATCATTATTAAAAACCTAAAAATATTTGAGGTTAAATACGGTTTAAAATCAACGATGAATCAAATTGAGTTTTTTTTTTAAAAAAATTATATTCAATTGATTTAAAAATGATTTTGATGATTTTTTTATTAACTTAATGTAGCATCCTCGTAATATCAATAAATAAATTTAATATTTAATTAATGTGTGATTTGATAAAATTAGAGTTATCTTTTTCACCATTCAAAGCTTCTTCTTTTTGTTATTTTTTTTAATCAATTGATACTGTGAGTACACCGTATCAAACCCGCCGTAACAAATCATAAAATCCATCGCTGAACAAATCTAATATGAAAATATCAAACTTGAAAAAAAATAAAGGTTAAAAGATTTTTTCTACATCCCACGACGTGTCGCGAGGAATCAAAACTAGAATTCATGATTACTGTTGAGAATCTGGACGACATACTTCCATCAGGAAACTTTGTAATAAGAGCACATGAGAATTATATATAATAATTAAACATACTGCTCGATACACGCGTCTCGTATAAAGCAACTATTTTTAAATCCTGTACTGAGCATGCTCGCTGAGTTTTAATGCCAAGAGAACTTTAGGGATATTCTCGGTCCCTTGTCACTGAAAATAAAACACCATTCAAGGCATGCCCTAGCAAATAAAACGCTCCAGTATCGCTGTCTTGATTTAAACTAAAAATAAAGGTGAGAATACAGGCATTGAAAGGAAGGAAGGAACTTTCTCGAACACGCAAAAAGCAAGAGATCCATCACACAGGTATCTGTTTTCATCCTGGCAAAGCAATTTTTAATGGCTAAGACAGCGATTCTCACTAGCAAAATCAAATTTAATTGGTGCGACGACACGGGGGTAAGTGGTTTTTTATTAGATGTGATTGTAGTTAGCGAGAAGATATGATCACCGACCAATCACATCAAATAATTTGTTCAGACATTTATTAGACTTTGTCTGGTGGTCGAGGAATTATCTCCCCTCCCCTTTCGTTTTCGTTGTGACCCTTGTGTTATAGCTAGGCCAGCTAGATATATTTGGAATTTAACGAGCAAATAAAGTCACGTCAGCCAAGGATGAATTGGGGGATCTGCCTCCGGAAAATGGAAAGCGCGACCTGTGGGCCATGATCATTCATGCGCCAGCTGTCATTATACACACGTGTGTGTATGTATATGATTTAAAATTCTTAGGTTAAAAATATTTTTTAAATATAAAATTAAAAATTTATTATCATTAAAGTTTAAGCTAATAAATAAAATTATAAAATATAATTTATATTATTTTTAAAATAAATTTTTTAAAACTAAAAATTTACATAGATTTACTATCATCTTATTCTAAATTTTAAAATATAATTTATATTATTTTATATTATACAACTGTAGATAAGATGTTTTTTTGATACACCCAAGATCACCTTAATAAATGGGCTATAAACTCAGTTACCCCACCATATTTTTCTAAATTCTTCATTTGATAGTTCAAACCTAGAAAATGATAAACTTAGAATCCTACTCCAAAATCCCATCCCATAAATAAACATCTGCATTTTGTTTGCTCTCATCAATAAAAATCTTTTAGAATTCTTTGATAAGTGAATTGTTTTAGCTAATTCATGTAAATATTATTTGAAACACGTATAGTTTATATACAATATTTTGATTGACACTTCTTTCATTATATTTTGCCATTAATCTAATTTTTTATTATTTTTATTTTATACATCAGTTGGGAATAATCAACTACTTCCAAGAATCCAGCATCCCATTATTTTGTTGTTTCTTTTTTCACTTTGATTAGTATATCTAGAATTATCCTCGTTAACTTTTACTTAATTGCTTATAACCTTCTATCAAATGTAGTGCATTTCCTATCCTACCTTCATTCAAATGCGCCTTCAATCTCTCATTTTATTTTTATTTGAGCACACCTTTAAGCCCTCGTCTTATTTCTTTTCAAGAGCGTTTTTAAGCCCTCGACCATCAAGGTAGTGCATTTCCTATTCTACCTCCCTTCAAGCACGCCTTTGAGCACTCGACCATCAAAAATAATGCATTTCTTATCCTACCTTCATTTAAGCGCACCTTTGAACCCTTGTCTTATTTCTTTTCTATTAGATGTGATTGTAGTTAGCGAGAAGATATGATCACCGACCAATCACATCAAATAATTTGTTCAGACATTTATTAGACTCTGTCTGGTGGTCGAGGAATTATCTCCCCTTCCCTTTCGTTTTCGTTGTGACCCTTGTGTTATAGCTAGGCCAGCTAGATATATTTGGAATTTAACAAGCAAATAAAGTCACGTCAGCCAAGGATGAATTGGGGGATCTGCCTCCGGAAAATGGAAAGCGCGACCTGTGGGCCATGATCATTCATGCGCCAGCTGTCATTATACACACACATGTGTGTATATATGTATATGATTTAAAATTCTTAGGTTAAAAATACTTTTTAAATATAAAATTAAAAATTTATTATCATTAAAGTTTAAGCTAATAAATAAGATTATAAAATATAATTTATATTATTTTTAAAATAAATTTTTTAAAACTAAAAATTTACGTAGATTTACTATCATCTTATTCTAAATTTTAAAATATAATTTATATTATACAATTCTAGATAAGATGTTTCTTTAATACACCCAAGATCACCTTAACAAATGGGCTATAAACCCAGTTACCCCACCATGTTTTTCTAAATTCTTCATTTGATAGTTAAAATGATAAATCTAGAATCCTACTTCAAAATCCCATCCCATAAATAAACATCTGCATTTTGTTTGCTCTGACCAATAAAAATCTTTTAGAATTCCTTGACAAATAAATTGTTTTAGCTAATTCATATAAACATTATTTGAAACACGTATAGTTTATATACAATATTTTGATTGACACTTCTTCCATTATATTTTGCCATTAATCTGATTTTTTATTTTTTTTATTTTATACATCAACTGGGAATAATCAACTACTTCCAAGAATCTAGCATCCCATTATTTTGTTGTTTCTTCTTTTACTTTGATTAGTATATCTAGAATTATCCTCGTTAACTTTTACTTAAGTGCTTATA
The DNA here is from genome assembly GCA_015708895.1 of Populus ilicifolia. NCBI lineage: Eukaryota > Viridiplantae > Streptophyta > Magnoliopsida > Malpighiales > Salicaceae > Populus > Populus ilicifolia. The sequence goes on from SRLM01000324.1 coordinate 167,082, forward strand.
AACTTCTATCAAAGATAGTGCATTTCCTATCCTACCTTCATTCAAGTGTGCCTTCAATCCCTCATTTTATTTTTATTTGAGCACACCTTTGAGCCCTCATCTTATTTCTTTTCAAGAGCGTTTTTAAGCCCTCGACTATCAAGGTAGTGCATTTCTTATCCTACCTTCATTTAAGCGCACCTTTGAACCCTCGTCTTATTTCTTTTTGACAGCGTCTTCGAGCCCTCGACCATCAAGGTAGTGCATTTCCTATTCTATCTCCATTCAAGCATGCCTTCGAGCCCTCATCTTATCCCCATTTAAGCGTGCCCTCGAGCCCTCGACTATCAAAGAGAGTGCATTTCCTATCCTATTTTCTTTTAAGCACATCTTAAAGCCTTTATTTCTTTCAAGCTTCCATCTACTGAATAGTGCACCTTTTAGCTCTATCTTGTTTTTTTAAATATATATATATATATGTATATATAAAATACATTAATAAAAAAATCCTCGTATTTTTTCATTGGACAAGTGACCCGTTATAATGTGACCATCTGGGTAGGCGAATATATCATCTAGGCAGGTGACCCCTTACAATGTAACCATCTGGATAGGTAACCAATTATAATATATTATCCTATACTGGGTGAGTGACCCATTACAATATGACTATCTGGGTAGGTAACTCGTTACAATATACCATCCTATACCGGACATGTAACTCGTTACAATATATCATTAAAAAAAATCCTTGTATTTTTATTCTTCGCTGGGCAGGTCGCCTGGAATAATTAGATCACTTGTGAATTCTTCGCGTTTCTTTTAAAAAAACAAAAAAAATAGGTCATCTTTAAAATAATTTATTTATAGACTTCTACATTGTTGTGTAAAGGTATCGTGTTAATCTACTGTTTTTAAAGTTTTCAATTTTTTTTTAAAAAAAGAAGAAAATTTTCTTTTTGTATCTAATTTTCTTTATAAATCTACCACACAAAGCTAAAAGAAAATAAAAATTTCTAATATTGTTGCATAGTAAATAATATAAAGAGAGGGTAATTGTCATAACCTAATTTTTGATCTTTTTTATTTACTAAAAATATCGATGAAAAAATAAATGAAGAATTAATTAAAATTTAGGTTAATGGCAACATTATTGGAAAGTTTAAATATTTAATTAAACTCTTAACTAGTTTAATTAATTAAATCAAGGATTCAATTGGAGAATTAATAAATTTTGAGACTTAATTGAGCTTGGAATTAAATTAATTAATCAAATTAAAAGAAATTAAGAAATTAATGAGTTTGAGTATTTAATTAATTAAAAAAATAGGTTTAATTAAAGAAATATCAAAGTTTGGAGGTTATTTAGAGAAAATTGCTGGAAAATTAAAGTGCAAGGACTAATTGAATAGATAAGAAATTCAGGACTGTTGTGTAAACTGCGTACCAATTTAGGGATCTAATTGAAATTAACCCATAAAGGGCAAAAATTAAAAGAACTTTTAATTGATTAGGGGTCCAATTGTCGAATGTCCAAAGCCCAGGGGTCAAATTAAAAACTCCCGTTTCCAGCCAAAACGCCGCCGTTGCTGGTGTAACAGCTGTGTTCGTCTTCTCCAACCCGATTCAATCGGTTGAAAATCTGCAACGGGTTCGACCCAATCGTGGACCACGCCTCTCGCCTGTAATCTCGTTCATGGAAGATGACAGTCCTGCAAAGGCAGGACTGGTTAGAGGCAATCTGTTGAGCCTCTATAAAAGGGAAACCAAAAAAAAAAACAAAGAGGACGACCCAAAAATTACAGAGAAGAGCAGAAAAATCAACCCGAAAGTCGAGCAAAGAGGGAGAAAAGAAACCCAAAGGAAACAGAACCTAAAAAACAGAACACAATCACACAAAAGAGACCGAGCAAAAAACCCAAAACAAAGATCCAAATACAGAGAGAAAGAGAGAACAGGAGGATAGCATACGGTGAGGAGAATTACCCTTGGGATTGTCTTCGGACCTGCAAACAAAGAAGAAACCGGATTCAGCCGAAGAAGACTCACAGCAAGCCGTAATCCACTGAAAAATCAAGAGGAAAGCACGGACAAGTGGTCACAGAAAGAAGACCAGAAGAAGCAGTAGACGGGAACCATCATCAACACTGCAAGCACCTTCGGTCTCCAGAAGCAGGATCTTCGTAATCTCCATAAACAGGCACGCCCGTTTGCCTTTGTTTTGGCTCCTGTGTGAAAACTCCACTTGAACAGTGCGAAGGTAACTTAACTACCTTGAAAACTCCACTTGATGCATGCGTGAAGGTGCTTCACGCTTGCATCAGTTGTTTGCCCAGCCGGTCACTATCTTGGGCCGGATGGGCCCAGCCCAGCCCCCTGGGGCCAAGCTCACAGCCACCAATGTATATGTTGGGCTGGATTTAGCCCAGCCCAGCCCAAAAATAAAAAAATAAAAAAAGGTTCTGAATGTGTAAATAAAAAAAAAAAACTGATCCAAATTTATTTCATTGAATTTTTTTAATTACATAAAAATAAAAAAATAGCATGCAAAAAATAAAATAAAATAAAGTAAATTTATAAGTTTATTTACTAACGTCAGAGTCAGGAATAAAAACACTAATTTATTTTATTCATTTATTTTTACATAGTTACATAAAAAATATATATGCATAAAAAATAAATTTATTTGATCTTTTTATTCACTGACGCCAGAGTCAAGAATATAAAAAATACTGATTTAAATTTATTTGATTTTTCTTTGTGATGCATAAAAAATAAATTGATTTTATTTTTTTATTCATTGACGTCAGAGTCAGGAATAAATGAAAAAGAAAAAAATTTAAATTTATTTATTTTAATACCTACATAATATTTACCAACACCAGAGTTAGAAATATCCGTAGTTGAATATTCATTAGCACCAGAGTCAAGGAATATTACACACAAACAATCATTGTATAAACAAAAAAAAAATGTTAGTAATTAATGACAAAGATCAGCAATGCAGTCTGCCTTAAACAGAACGTTTAAGAGATGATAATATCTTTTCTTTTATGTAACCAATTTTGGGCTATAAAATTTATACTAACCAGTTAGAATTCTTAGTAACCATGATACTAGGTGGCGACTCCTTAAACAAAGAATATCCTTATTAAAGAATAGAATGCCAAAAATCTATTCTTTCCAAAGATTTAATAAATTTTTAAGGACGTTGAGATGTCGATTACGACACATTTCTTTCATTTTTCTGTCAAATAATATGTTTTTATATAATAATGAATCAAAATATTATAAGAAATTGGATAAGAAAATAAATTCCACAAATATTATAATAAAACATAACTTATAATATGATAAGAATTATCATAAAAAATCAACTTTCTATATTTTAATGACTTTTCAGTACTTTTTAAAGGAAAAAACGTGATTTGTAGGTGACATTCAACGGCTAATTAATTGAATGAATTACAATGAAAGAATGTTGATCAAAACACCTAATACCATGAGTGTTGAAGTTAGGGAAAAAAAATAAAAAAATAGAAGGGCGTCAATCAAAACAGGCTTCAATTTAAGAGGTTTTATATAGTTTAAGTTGAATTATATTCATTAAAAAAAATATAACCTAATGATTTAGTACATTTAGCTTTTAAACCATTATAATATAAACCAATAGGTGGTTTAATTTGCGAGTTCAAGGACATTAGAGAAATAAATGGATTATCATGATCTAAAAATAGCTTACGTGGCGCATAAAGATTATTTTTGTATTCGATTCTTCACTTTCCATTACTTGAATAATCTTTCATTACCAAGCTCGATCAAGCATCTCTTTCAGTGGCTTGCCCTAATCAAATAAATGCCTTTCTCCAAGAGTTGCAGCATCACTTAGCTGGGCTCTGAGCCCTTCGGCCTTTCCGAAGTAGAAAAAGACTTTGAGCCCATCACACTCGTGATGTCGAATTATTGTGGTGTCCCCCGGGATAGCTGCCTGTAGTTTCTTTCTGGGATCGCTAGCTCAAAGCTACATGTGCTTCAAGATCTAGAGAGTCAAACCTAGATTTTCCACATGATATGCTCCTGCACGAACCTATGAAACATGGAAAACTTACAGTGATATTTACTAGTTTGTTAGTAATAACAAAAATGCACATTCTGTTACAGGTTAGTGTATGTTCTGTAACTTGCTGAGGACGGAATTAAAACATGAAGAACAATGAGTTTCCTAACTGTTATTATTCCAAGTAAAGAGATAAGTAGCCTCCCACCACTCAAGGAATCACTTCTTAACTGGGAATCACACCAATGGAACTTCATTGAATCAAAACACACTTGCATTCTGCCATTACAATCCTTCCTTTTACAGGTTTCGATACGACTGGCAGTTATTAATTACTTGAACAATTCTAGCGGCTAAAGATAACTAATTGGATAAGAACAATAACAATTATTATGAACTACAATTACCACTTAAGGATTATCATCATCTATTAACAATTAACTGCCCTCCTTGTCAGCATGCTCTGACATGCATTGCTGCAACATCTTGTTCCTTGTTAGCTAATTCGTTGTCAGATTCATTCTGTTTCTTTCCCTTCATCTTCGTTCTTGTTGTCTAGGTTTTGGCCCTTTTCATTTGCATCAGTACGTGTACATTTTGGAAGCCCTGACTAGTCAGTTAACTAGTCAAATCATGACTTCACGCGTTGCTGTTGAGTACGCATTACATTCCCGCTGGTAGATCATGATGATTAACTTAATTTATAAGCAACCTTCGGTTTGTTAAAGAAATAATTAAAATAATTTTGGGAGGTATTGCTAAATTAATCAAGTTTTAAATTTATTTAGTAAAAATCATTAGAATTTTTATAAATTTTAAATTATTATAAACCTATATAATTATTAATTTTAAAACTCGTAATATTAATTGATATATATAAGCTGCCGGAATACTAATATTAATTTTAAAAAAGAAACAAAAGGGAAGAAGTAATCAGAAAAATATTGTTTCCTTCCGATTGTTTTGAACTAGTTGAGTGAGTTTTGTAAAGTTGGATGGCTTGCAAAGATCAGTTTACCTCGTGCAAATTAAGATTGATGCCACTTCACATCATGCCTGGCTGTTAACTCTTGCTAGAGGCCAGGCTAGCTTATGCTGTCTGTCTCCCTCTCTCCCTTGATTTCCCATCAAGCAAGCAGTTTTGCATGTTTGGGACGTGAACTTGTTTATTCAAGCTGGATATATATGAACTGATATGACAATGATTTTCTCTCGCCATGAAATTAAGAACCGCTTTGCAATCCCGGAATTGCTAGCTTAATGAGAAAACTTAAAAAAAAAAAAATGACAATTTTTTCATTCCATCAATTTCTACGAGTCAGCCATATGAATCCCCTCCTCGCCATCTTATTCAAATTAAGATTGCTAGAATCCGCGTGATACTCTCCTTCCAATCCAAACATATGTTTATATAATTATATATATGGTAGACATTATACTATGCATTGTCCTTCCAATTGAAAATATTTTTAAGCAAGATCCTATTTTGCTGGATTTTGTCTTTCAACATTCAACTCGTTTATAGTTGTTCTAGAAAGCTACCCGTATGTGGTAGTATAAAAGTTGATGTGATCGGCAAAAATCACAAACCACAGCGAGTTTGGCCAGCTATGTGGACCGGACATTACATGATCGATGCAACACGAAAACTAGGCTAATTCGAGAAGCATGGAACTGTGAGGCGCTTGTAGGAGACCTTATCTCCAGAGAAGAATGACAACGACCTGGTCGGGAGGTTAAGCCAAAAACCTAAGAGACCTCCCTTTATGAAGCTGGGAAAAAAAAACCCTACATAAAGTTACATTAATTATTGTATGTGACCTTCGTTTTCTTTAACTTTTCTCAGTCCCTCCTCTTCCTTTACCACAACCCAGCAAATTTTCCTGGTCTCCAGCCACAATTCAGAATAGATACTTAATGTTTACGTAAGTTTGTTTAAGAGTATTATAGTAATTATGGTTTAAAGTAGTTTTTATTTGAAAATATGTTAAAATATTTTTTATTTTAAAAAATTATTTTTGATATTAGCATAGCATATTAATTTAAAAAAAAAATATTAAAAAAATTGTATATTTTTAAAAATAAAATTTATTTTTTTTTAAAATATAATTTTAGCCTTATTCTCGATGATAGTTTCAAACATCGATTACATATCTAGAATATCCATGCGATATTTATCAATTTCAAAGTCTTCTGTTAATTTTGAGTGTATTGAAAGTATATAATAAAAGATTTTAAACTTCGTGGTAAATACAGCGGTCTCGGTCAACCATCTCAAGAGAAGTCCTTCTGCTTGAGAATATGTAGAGATCAGTCAATTTGATTCGCCTTCGAAATTACATGATCATTAATGATTGAAAGCGAAAAATGAAGGTAACATGAAAACCTTGGGCCACAGGAAATAATTCAATCAGATTAATATATTTAAGTGCAAATTAAATTACATATTAAATGTATGAAATATATATTTAATGTGGACGGTATAAACGCGTGTTGAGTTTAGTAACCACGGATGGACGTGAATAAAAATGCAGTACTAATCATGATTGATTAACCAGCTGAACAGATAATCGTAGCCTGTATGATTCATTTAGAGCATCTTTTTCCAATGAAATGCTCGTTAATTAAAAAAATATACACTCGATCGGTCGGTGTGCTCGCTTTACAATCATTTGCGAGGACATATGCTCAAGAACTCCACTGCCACAGCATTTCTTTGTGCTTAGTGCTGCTTAGCAGAACGATTCTTGTCGAATTCAAGAGAAACAGTTCCTCCGAGATGCCGATGACCCTTCTATTGTTTATATATTTAAAATCATAAACAAATATGATTATAAAGCATTTTCTTATTTTAATCAGTAACCGAGAAAAAGAACCAGCAAGGGGATGTCGGGTATCCATTCATGCTGGTCTGCATGGAACAACATCAGTATTACAGGTTGTGTAATATAAAATAGATCAGTGGCGAATATATGAAATTATTTATTTAAATATTTCTAGGATCCATAAATCATAGCAAGATGACAGGTATCGATATAACATATCATATAAAATATTCAGTGTTTCATGAGATTGCTGATGAGGGTGATGACTGCTCTGTGTATTAGGATTTAATTTCACTTTTCTAACGGAGTTCGTCTTGGAAACTTGATGGAATCATTTTTTATTTCAGATTTGGTCACGGGAAGGGTTATCGGCGGGAAAAGAAAAGGGGGGATTAGGTGTTTAGATAATCGGAAAAGGTAAATTGGGAAGCGGTGACCAGGGAGGTGAACTGGTTCTTCTAAACAAATTTCAAACACAGCAAATTTCAGTAATTGGGTTTTGCTGGAAGTGATAAACATGCATCCGTAGCTCTTTTAACCTGACGACAATTGAGCCTATGCCGTAATTTTTATTATTTTTTTGAATGGAGCGGCAATAACAGTCCTAGGTTGTCACTGATTTTACTTTTTAAATTGTTTTTCATTTTAAAAATATATTAAATTCATGTTTTTTTAATGATTTTGGTATATTAATATTAAAAAATAAAAAATATTATTTTAATATATTCTCAATTAAAAATACTTTTAAAAATCACATAAAATATATTAAAAGATATTATGTTGTTTGGTAGTGTGATTATAATTGATTTTTAAATAATTTTTCGTGCTGAAATGTATGTTATTAATATTTTTATTTTTAAAAATAATTTTTAATATTAACATATTAAAATAATATAAAACATATTAAATTTTAATAAAAGAATTTAAAATATAATTCATTTCACGTTAACTAGCGATGCCAAAATTGAACCGGCATTTTATCTTCTCCAGGGTATCCCCCATTATTTCTCTTTCATATTGTCGTCCCTCTTTCAAAAAGAAATAAAAAAAAAAGAAAAGAATTGTTGACCGGTGATTTATAGGGAGCCGGGCTCGAAAGAAATCATCTCGTGCACGGCCTTGTCAGCAAAAGAAAAGGGTGATTCTTCCCTGGACAAAATTTCGTATGTTGTATCGATGCATCTAACGTAGGGTGATAATATTCTACACCAAACGAAAATAGAAATAGAATATAGCTTATTTGCCACGCCCCATTGAAGCTGCAGGCGGGCCATGAGCACTTGTCTATTGCTTGATTTTTATCTCTTCTTCTTCACACGAAGTGCTATCAGCTTTCTTGAAATTACAACCTTTTAAAACAATTTGTGATTAGACATGTATTAATAAGAAATTATTCCTTTGTGATCTCTTTATAGGATTCGAACTTATAAATATAAAATTAAAAACAAATTAAACTCATTTATCAACCACAAATCCTCCAAAAGTATTATAATTCCCTTTGCGGTGCGAGTAATGTATAAAACGTTGTACGAGTGCAATTCCCAGCATAATTTCACTGCATATATAGCATTGCAAGACCATCCAATACCAGAGAAGAAGTAAAATATATTTAGGGCTGTTTAGAAATATCATAATAGTTGTGATTTGAAATATTTTTTATTTAAAAATATATTAAAAAAATTATTTTTAACATTAACATATTAAAATAATATAAAAAATATATTTAAAAGAAAAAAAACATATTTTCAGCTCAAGTAGCAAGTCACCTCCTCCTCGAAGTTTTGACTCCATTTTTAAGGGAGCACGTATTTTGAGACCCCTCGTGTTTCTTGACCCAACAAACGGTCTTCAGTTATGGAGTCAACAAAATTAGGTAAGCAACGCAGTGAACAAGCTTTGACTGGTAAGATCATCTTTCATGACCTGGTTTCAGACCTTATAATAGAATGAATGGATGTCAAACACAAAAGTAAATTAAAATAAAATAAAAGGGCTCAGCTTCCCGCCTGCCATGGTATTCAAAAAGCCCTGATTTTATTACAGCTGTAAGCAATAAAAGGAGGGTATGCCTTGTGCCTTGTATAGATGACAATGGCAATCCACATAAGGGCCGGCTGCCTAGACAGAGGAATTAATTCTACCTTGATACTCATGGTAATTGGTGACCGAAAACTATAGTTGCATTATTTTATATTAAACAAAATTGATTTTTTTAAAAAATTGTCACAATAAATTAAAATTTTTGCTAAAAAAAAACTACTCATTTGTTTTAATGAAACAACAAGCTTTTATCTTGTCTTATTTCAGAAGCACAATATTTACTAAATATCGTTATTTTTAAATACGAAAAGATAATTGTTACGTTTCATAATATGATTTATCTAAATTGAAGTGATAGCGCGAAGGGCTACCCTGTCGTTTTCTCCTGGCAGGTCCCATGGCATGCTAGTGCTCCTAGGAATGTGATATGACAGGAGGATGCATGACGTGACACGTGTACAAGCATCACGGACACCTGGTTGCCTCACGTTTTTCTTCTTCTTTTTCATAACCTCAAATGAGTCCCCAATGAGTCAGGGCATGTTTTGAATGGTAATAATTACAGTTTTAATTTTTTTTTAATTTAAAAAATATATTAAAATAATTTTTTATTTTTTTAAAAAATATTTTTAAAATTAGAATATTAAAATGATTAAAAAATACAAAATAGTTATTTTTAACAAAAAATAAAAATCTAGAATCTAAAAAAATATAGTTTCAACCACCTTTCCTCCTTGCCCCTAAGGCATTCATCAATTAAGAGGCTACCAACCTGTACTTTTTACCCATTAGATCCCCACTGTATCTATGAATCCTCAATTCAATCCTTCCCCTAACAAATATTTCGCCTACATTGTTGTGTAAATATTGGGACCCGGATGAGAAAAATTTAGGGAAAATTTGGAAGTCAAAGGATCTAATTGACAACTTTTCTCATGGTATTCACCTGAATCATATATATACGTTAAATATTTAATCGAGGCTTAATTGTTTGATGCAATTAAAGCTCTCAAATCATCCTCTTCATGGTAGCATCCTTTCGGGATAAATCTTGTTTGTGTGGTAAATTTGATGAACAAGCAATTTAGTAGACCATGAAGATTCCAAGGACTTCTTTTCATTGCATCTTGTTTCTCCTCGTGGTTGGGTTATTTTTTAACTCTTAACTTGTAAATTCTAACTTATATTGTATAAATTTTATATAATAATTGATTTGATTCGTATTCACCGAACATATTTTATATTTAAATGATAAATTATTTATAAAAGATATCTTTTAAATTACAATCTAAATAAAAATATCATTTAAAAATAACGATAAAAAGATTTTAAATATTTGAGCTAACCTTAATTGATATTTTGAACTTTGATTTATGTCATATTTGTTTTTATGTCGAGTTTTTTAAATAATTTTTTTGTATTTTAAAATTATTTTCATGTGTTATTATAAAAAAATAAAAAATTAATTATTTTAATATATTTTTAAATAAAAAATTAAGGGATAATAGGATATCTGGGATTGCAAGGAACCGGACACGTTCAGGTTCGAATTGTACCTGCGGGGGCCCCGGATCAGAAGTCTTTTGCTTTGCTTTAACGGATTGACGCTGATTCGTTAAATATGTTTCATTTCTGTGTTTTTTTAAATTTTTTTTTTTGTTTTTTACCAGAACAAATAACTTCAACGGGAGAAATATATTTCTGTGGCCATCATAAATAAACGTAGTTATAACGTGTTTTTGTTAAAAAGAAAAGGATGAGCTGCTTCAAAGCATCTATCTATACGACTGCCCCTTGTTTTCAAGACTATCTTCTCTGCAGTTAGTGAAGCTGCATCATTCATCATGGATTCTATTGAGTTTATAACTACAGACAATATAAAAACACTATCAGCCCCTCTCTGATCCCTTGCAAACTCGCAATCCATCCGTTGTTTTTGCTCGTTCAACCACATTCTTGCCAAGACCTTTCCTCGCAGCACTTGCCACTCTTCAGAGCTGTCATGGAAGCTACTGAGTTCCTTTTTATCCCTGCCACTTGTTGCGAATTTGACATGCACTGACTGCTCTCCACCACCAACCTGTCCTTTCTTTGTTTCATGATTAAACCTCGTTAAATAAAGACTCGTGAAAGCCAGGGAGTTCGTGGATGGATATTTATATTTGTTTTTGTAGTTTAGAGGTATTTTTTAAAAATATAAAATTTTTAATTTTTTTACTTTAAATTAATAACTTTTAGTATTTTCAGATTATTTTAATATATTAATGTTACAAATATTTTTTAATATATTTATAAACAAAAAACATTTAAAAAAATTATCATAATCACATTTCCAAACATATTTATAATATATAAAATATATATTAGATACAGGTTTGATTTCATCTTTATTTATGATTCAAATTTAAATACTTTACAAGTTATAAACTTCATCCATTTAATTTGTTTAGACTAGGTATTATTTGTTTTTGTATTTGAAAAATATTTATGAAAAAATTAACTTTTTTATATTTTTTTGAATTAATATTTTTTAATATTTTCAGAATATTTTGATGCACTAATATTAAAAATAATTTTTTAAAATTTAAAAAATACTATTTTAATATATTTTTTAATAAAAAATATTTTAATAAACAACCATAACCGCGACGACAGTCACACTTTTAAATAGCTAAGTTGACCTAAAATTTATGTAAATATTATAAATATTAATGAGTTAGATTTATATTGTTATATTTTTTAGATCAATATTTAGAGACATGTATATAACATGGAACGTAAATGTTAGAGCACCCCAATATCAAGCCTAGTTTTCATACATTATGCAATCATTAAAGTCCTGTTAGTATTTTCTTTTTAACAAATAGATAAGCTTTTTTATTATGTTAAAAAAATCTAATAAAAAACTCATTACATTTAAAAACAAAATGAATATATAACATACAGGTTACGTCTGATTGATCAGTTTTAAAAATGACCATCCGCCACTAAACTTGTGGTATCTATTTTTATAGTATTAGCATAATTCGATTTGAAAGAATGTTGTCGGAGCAGATAATACAAACCAATCACCTAACGAAAGCGAACAATAGGGTTCCCAGCAGCTCCTTTGTCGTTGTCACTCCTCTGCACATGAAGCAATTATTAGTGCGTCACTGCATAAACCCAAATTATATTTATAGGCTGCGCATGCTGACCATAAGAGTCTGAAAAATTGGTTACGGTAATAAGCCGTGGATGGCCTGCAGATTTTGGGTTTTGGTGTGGAACATTTGATTACCATCCTTGTTTAAAAAAACCTTAATTTGGAGATCCGGAGCGTACCGTGCCCTAGCATTTTGAATTTGATGAACAGCAAGCACATCATTTCAGTTAACAAAACACGATGAGCTTCCCAAGAAAACAAGATCCTCCTTCTAACTGGAGAAATTACGAAGGATTTAATAACACCATTTCCATTGCAGAACAAGTGGCTTCTAAGAGAACAAATTCTCATCCTTGTTTGATAAAGAAAGCTTCGGGGGGCCAAATGCTGGGACCTTCACGGAGTGGCGCTAATTAAACTATGGTGAGATTTTGTTATTTTCTTTCTTTCCTAAAAAAAATAAAAAAAATGAAAATTGTATTATGTGAAGGACAGAAAACTTATGAGCCAGTGAAAGAACACAAGCTGTCACAAGAATGACATGTTTGCGTGTTGAGCTGAGGCTTCCTAATGCAAGGAAATTCACAAGCACCGCGCCCCCCCAAAGGTCATCGAGGCATCCAGGCCTTCATTTCCGTGTTTTTCTCGTAAGAGGAGAAGGAAAAAAAGTTCAGGAAACAAGGGTTTCAAAAAAACTAGCTAGTGACAGGGATGGCGATTCATTATATATGGTATAATCCACTCAGTCATACAGGGGTATGGAGAGTGACAGAGAGAGAGAGAGAATCTTAATTTGTATCCAAGCTTGTTAAAGAAAACTAAAGTAATGGTGTCAAGGACTAGATTGAGCATGGCGCCGCCTTACAAAAACTCCAAATTTAAAAGCCAGGGATAATGGAGGAGAGAGAGACAAGACTCTACCCTATTCATGAATCTCATCACCCACCAGTATCATTCATGATCCTCATTATTGATTCTTTAACAAACCAATGGTCCCATTTAATTCACTGATTAGGCCTCAATTAGTTTGATAAGTTATAAGGAAATTCTAAGAATATTGTCCTAATCATTATGATGATGATATCATAAAAAAGTGCTAAAATTTCATGAACAGTATTCTTCGGATCTAGACAAGCTTAAGCTGCCTTGCATCATGAGGCACTTCCATCAAACCCGCTAACTTAACCGCAACAGCTAAGCTTTCAATTGCCCCGGGGGGAGCCATGCTTGATGGCATTCAAAAAAACAGTTCCAAATACCAAAATCAACCATTCCATAGACAAACAAGGAAAAAAAAAAGGCATTAGTTTATCTGAAAGTATAAATATTCAAGTATAGTGATCGTCTGTTAAACTCCATCTTGGTATTAGACCCCCATATTCTGTTGTACCCCAATCAGTTTGCTTGTGATAAAAGAAAAGAAAAGAAGGAAACAGTTTGCTTAGTACACATGACAAGAAATAAAGAGGATTTTAACAGCAAAACAAGTAGGATATGTTCCAGATAAAGGAAAGTGAACATTGAATTGACACAAAATTTAACAAGTCTTGTGAATACAACTTCTGGATGAAAACAAACTATAAAGCTCTAATATATCACCCAACAAAGGCACTGACTACAGCATTTCAAAGAGCACTTTCACAAAAGTGTCTCAATTTATACAAAACAATTAGAGGCAGAACTAACATTAAAGTAACGTTGTAAGACTAAAGTGGGTGTAAGGAGAGTTTGGAATCCTTGGGCTTTTTCACCTTATTGCAACCTTTCTTTTCACTTGTTTCAAGGTACCTGTTTCCATGGACATCTTCCTATCTACCCTTCCAAGCCTTATTTAGGAGAAATTTGAAAGAAACTTTAAAAAGAGGGAAGAGAGAAATCAAGACCACAAAAACAAAAGGGAAGCAATTGGGCCACACATAATGCAAAGCAAGTTACCAGAGGGATAGAGGGAGAAATGCCATTTCCGGAATCATCATATTTTCTTGGATTCAATTATTTACCACCTGCGTATTGAAAGAGGGCACGTATATAATACGAGTATTGGCAATTTCTAAACCTAAAAAATTTGGAAAGTTTTGACAACGTTCAGGGAACACAGTAAAGAGAACTATAAAGATGCAAAGAAAGATAAACAAGTAGCTTACCTTTTCCTTTTCCACAAGCTTTTCTTAAGAAAGCAAGGAATACAATGAGCAATGCAACCCCAGCAATAAGTCCTACTAAAATTGCAAGTGTCTTCTCGACCTCATCATTTTCGTCGTGATCTACTGCAGAAGGTAAAAATCAAACAATTAGATACCATCTCACTATCCTTGCACAATGACAGGATAGTCAGCAATCCTAGGTAATCTCTGTGTATTGCCATCAATTACAAATTATAAGTTGCTAAATGATCATCTCAATAAAGAGAACCTAATTATATGTGAATGATTTTTTGCTACATTCTGCATAATTAGCAGAGGGTTTATTGATTACTTCAACTTAGTTTTCAAACAAGATTCATTATGCTATTATTTTCAAGAACAGCATGTCCAATTCATTTTGGAAATTGTAGCAGTGATAGTTTCAACATTGTTTGAGTAATATATGCTTTGCTCCCCCTTTATAAAAGTTCAGACACCTGGGAAGAAAGACTCTGAACTAAGGCCACAATAACTTCATTCGCATTGGATTCTTTCTTGAATACTAGTTAGGCACTAATTTAGAAGTGGGGCCTTGATTATATCATGGTGTGGTAATTGAGAACTTTAGAGGGCTTTTTCTTTATGAACATGTGTGCAACAACTTTAACAATTCAAACATACAGCAGGATTACGAGATTCTCCCTTTTGGGTTTTGACCTCCAAATCCATCAACTATAACAATATATAAATTTAAATACGGGCTTGATGTCAAACTCATGATCAAAACCAACACTAAATCATTCAGTGAAAAAGCATTGAAGCATTAAGTATCCATCAAAAAATTTGAAATTATCCACTAGGAATAAAGAAGTGCTAAAATTCAATAAACTTTGCTCCAGAATCTTCATAGACACTTCCACATTCACCTTCAATATGCGTCAAGAAATCCGGTCATACCAGGAAGGCAGTCTCATCATCATATAAATGAGTACACGAAACATCACTAACCAGACAAGTGACGAACATACCAAACTTCCCACTCTCAAACACACACACACAGAAGGGGGAAACCATAACAAAATAAATAAAAAAAGAGAAAAAAACACCCTGAACAATTTGAAATTTACCCAAATAACCATGCAAAACTACAGCACCAGTCTCACAGGTTAGGTTTGCCATGGCGTAGAAATTAGGTAAAATTCAAGATCATTCAAGATGGGGATTTTCACTAATTACACATTAATTTAAACCAAGAAACATTTAGCCAGAAACAAAAAACCTTAAACCACCACCCAGCCGGCCGGTGGCGCAACAGCTTACCATTTCCGCCGTGGGAGTGGGCCCCAGCTTTGGAGAACCGAACATAACACTTGGCCAAGTACAAGTCGCCCGAGGCAGCGGCCCCACAGTAAGTTTTCAGCCGTCCGACCACCTCAGACAAACAATCCTGACACTCGCTCGCACTCAAATCTTGTACGCACTGCGCCACAGCAGAAATATCCCCGGAACCACCGATTCTGAAAGGCTTGTAGGACCCATCACTAGTCCCCAGATAATCCATCACCGCATCACGCCTGTTCAGCTCATCAGAATCATACGCGATCAACGGCCCACATTTCTTCAACACCTCCGTCTTGTCTTCCACCCCAAGAAACGTCGTGTTATCGTATTTTACCAAACACCCATCAAGCTGCAAGGCGCCACCGGTCGAGTCAAGGCAAAGAGTGCCGAGTTGACTCACTGCACGAGCTACACAGCTGGCACAGTCACCATTGGAGAGGTCTCCCCGGCACTGGAAGAGACCGTAAAGGGTGTCCTGTGATGTTGGGGACTTGATGGTGAAGTTGTTGTAGATGGTGAACGTCGCCGAGTTAACAAGGGATGTAAGTAGCGAGTTGACGTTGGACTCGTAAGGGGAACCCGGTGTGTATTTTACTAGTGAACAGCCACCGTAGACAAAAGTGTCTACGGAGGAAATTGCTGGGGTTGTAAGAAGTGCGATTATTAGAAGGGAGATAAGAGGTGCCATCGTTAATGTCCTAGACATGTCTCTGGGTTTGCTTTGATAGGTAGTAAGGGCTATGAGTATATGGAGAATTGATTGTTGGCAATTGTGGCGATGTTTTTGTGTGTGTGTGTGTGTGAGAGAGAGAGAGAGAGCGAGAGCGAGGGACTGATTGTTGCTTTGAGGAGAATTTGCGTAAGAGAGAGGCTTTCTTTCTTCGCCGACGCAGCTTTTCATTTCATTTGTATTTTTTTATTTTAAATTTCTTCCTTTTTTTTTTTTCCATTCCAATTTTTTCAAGGTGTTTTGGACCATCGCGTAGCATCAGGTATAGCTCAAGAAGAAAATGACCGGTTGCTCTGCTAATAAACAAGTCGCATACTTTAAATTGGGATTATGAGAAGCTCTGGTCAGGGCTTTGTTCTTTCCCTTTCCAGTATTTTTAAAACGGTTAATAATTATTGGCGTAGTCTAGCGATTGGGGCTCCTGATGGTTGACTCCATCAGCATCCATCAAGGTCCGGACCTTGATTTGATTTCCTACGAGGCTGCAACAACAATCCCGTCTAGTTCGGATTGGGACCAAAAAAAAAAAAAAAACTGTCCAAGCTTCCGCTGACGTGATGAGAAATTAACTCAAAATGCTTTCTTATTTAGAAAGAACTTTCAAATTAAATTAGGGTTTCCCATCTTCTTCTCTATTTTAGTGTCCTTGATGCGTATCAAATAATAATTGCCTTGTTAGTACTTTTTAAAAAAAGTATATTTAAAAATAATATTTTTATTTTGAAAAAATTATTTTTAATATTAATACATCATCTGAAAATACAAAAAAAATTAATTTAAAATAATAAAAAGATATCAGATATACTGTTCGTAAATCTTATTACTCTCAAAGTTAGATAGAACATTTTTTATTTGGCTTTTTATAGAAATAGTTTCAGTTTATATGATGTATTTCATTTCAAACTTCGTGCCATGAATCAAATTGAAATAGTTTAGATTTCACACGGGGACGCCTAAAACATGGACTAAACCCAATAAAGAACATCAATATCTCCTCTCTGAGAAATAATAATAAAGAGAATTAAACCATCCAGGTAGTGGTCAAGTGGTAAGGACTTGGGATCAAGGGGTTTGCTCCTTCTGTGGTCTCAGGTTCGAGTCCTTGGTTGCTCATATGATGGCTACTGGAGACTTACATGGTCGTTAACTTCAGAGCCCGTGAGATTAGTCGTGGTGCGCGAAAGCTNACACCCACGTTAATCTAAAAAAATAAAGAGAATTAATTAACACACGAGTCCTCAAGGATGCAAGGCGTATTTTGATGCTTCGAATCACTGAACTGCTGTGCAGGGGGAATCTAATTATTTACCTTATCTCAGCTAGGCTGTAGAACAATCGAAGGAATTTTTTATTACGAAGATGGTGGAAGCTTCTGCATATTTATATGCTTGGTAACCATACGAAACAGGGGGCGTGTTCCGATGCCCCATGAAAATAGTGGGAGCACAGCACCTGAAAATTGGGGGGGAATCCATCAACATCTTGCCAGCGGCCCGTCATCCCTCCTTACTCCCTGTTTTCGTATTTATCCGCGAATAATTAAAGAATTAAAATAATATTTTTTTTTATTTTTAATATTAATAAATTTAAAATTATTTTTATAGCTAAAAAGGTGCTAATCAATGGGCTCTCCGTTGTTAATTTGAAGATTTACAGAATGTATTTCGAATTCCACGCTTCTAAATTTGAGAGAATTTTAAAATCTCCGATCTCTGTCACATGTGTTTGTCTGAGGAATTAGATTCCAAAGTCGATTTTCCAGAGTATTTTTGACCAGTTTCTTAACGGTCATGTACGTATTGGTATCTTTTTAACGAAATATATTAAATTTAAATACTTGGGTAAAACGGTCCAGTGGATGCAGAGCTTGGTATTTTTCCCCGTCCACTGCGTTTAAAAATATACCGACTAGATTCATAATTTTACGTTTAAAATTCCAGTACATGTAAAATAATATAAAATGATCTTTAGACATTCTGCAATGAAAAATACTCAGGATTTGTTACAACCGCACTCGTTATGAAATTAGAAGAAATAAAAAATAATAATTTATTTTATAATCTGAAATATCCAAGCTCATATACACCATAACAAATTTTTAAATTAAATTGACTAGATAATTTATAAATCTAATAAACAAGTAAGATATTACAAGAATAATAAATATATACAAAAAAATATCAAACCCGAATAAAAAAAATAAAATCCCTTCCTCCCTTTGCCAGAACATAAAGTGTCAAAAATTTAACTAATTGCTTCTCGCGACGGATTTGATAATCCCATTCACTGAATATTCTAGAACGGCATCTGATTTTTGAAAAAGATTGAGAAGATCAGTTACGAGATTCACAGGTACACAATATAAAGGCCTTCGGGTTGCTACGAGGATTTTTGATTCGTTACAAATGATTTTCTAATTGATTCTTTTATACAAGTTTGCAAGGAAAAAAAAAAACATTGACTTCTTGTTTACTCCTTTCAGAGTTTTTTGAAATGGTTACCAAGTCGAAAAAAACAATCAAGGAAAATGAAAGTGGACTTGCCCATGGTACTTTAAAAATTTTAAGCAGCTGGGGAATAAGATTTATAATTTTTATAATTAATAAAATTTTTAATTTTAATAATTTAGTCAATTAATTATTTCTTGAGGATGGCTATCCATACTTGTAAAAGATTTTTCTTGATAAATTTAAATTTTATCCTGTATTTAAATAAGTATGTTTTTAAAATACAATAATACTATATAAATATATTTTAAAAATAAATAGATAATAAAGATTTATAATTTATTTATAACTTTTAAATCTTTTCACGAAGAGTGATGGTAAAACATAATATTATCTTAATAGTTTAAATATCTCTAATACATATATTAATATTGATAAAAATATAGTATTCTTAAAGGATTTTTATATATTATATATTATATCTTATATATTGTATTTAAATAAGTATTTTTTTAAAATACAATAATACTATATAAATATATTTTAAAAATAAATAGATAATAAAGATTTATAATTTATTTATAACTTTTAAATCTTTTCACGAAGAGTGATGGTAAAACATAATATTATCTTAATAGTTTAAATATCTCTAATACATATATTAATATTGATAAAAATATAGTATTCTTAAAGGATTTTTATATATTATATATTATATCTTATATAACATTAATATTAAAATTTATATAATTGTTCTTATCAAACTTTTATTCACCTAATAATAAAGAGAACAGTATAATCTAAAATGTTGTTGTAAACATAAAACTGGATTCTTGTCCAAAACTGGACTTAAAAGAGCTGAATTGCTACTTTAACAAAGCTCGAAAAATTCATAATGGAATTGATGATTTTTAGAACAATAAAAATAAAATATGGAAATAAATACATTTCAATTACCAGACAAGAATAAGAAAGGAGAGAGAAGAATTTTTGTTGTGTTTTAAAATCTATTTGAATGGGTTATTTGAAATCTTCAAATTATTTTTATTGTGGCTGGTTCACAAGTTTTCTTCGCTTTGGTCTAAGGAATAAGAACTTTACTTTAGTTACGTCCTAGGTGCACCGTAGCATTTGCCCCTCTATTTAATGAAAAAGAAAAGGTACAGCCTTAATTCTCTGACCACGCAACGTTCTGTTTCTCCTTACCCCCGAAGGAAAGTACAAAACCATAACCCCCAAATTTCCCAATCGGATTCAGATCAATTAGGGTTTCCTAGCAGCAATGGCACTTGAGTGGGTAGTACTAGGCTATGCCGCAGGCGCAGAGGCAATCATGGTCCTTCTCTTGACCATCCCAGGCCTTGACGGACTGCGCAAGGGACTGCTCGCGGTGACGCGCAATCTGCTGAAGCCGTTTATGTCGGTGGTTCCCTTCTGCCTGTTTCTGCTGATGGATATATACTGGAAGTATGAGACGATGCCGACCTGCGAGGGCGAGTCCTGCTCTCCAACCGAGCACCTCCGTCACCAGAAATCTATCATGAAAAGCCAGAGGAATGCGTTGTTGATCGGTGCTGCTCTAATTTTCTACTGGCTTCTTTACTCGGTCACTCATCTTGTTGTGAAGATCGAGCAGTTGAATCAGCGCGTCGAGGGGCTCAAGAGCAAGGAGTAAGTGATGATGGTGGTGGTGGATATGAATGGATTTTGTTTTCTATTTTCATGGATTACTACTGTTAAATGAGACTTTAATTGGCGTTTTCAATTCAGTTATTTTTCTCGTGTAGGTAGTGACTATGTTTGATTTGGTTGTCAAGACCTATTAATATGCAGCTTTTCCTTAATCATTTTGGGAGTTTTTTCCTGCGTGTCGAATTCGTTCCAATTTTGATCAGAATATGGATTGTGTTTTGTGAAAGTGTAAATTGATGAAATTGTGAGATCTGTATCATGCAGTTTTATTATCTGCTGATTTCTTCTGATTAATGCGGATGAATCTGTAGTGTATTAGGGTAGGAGAAGAGGACACTCGTGGGTTTTCAATTTTAGTCATGCAATTGCCATGTCAAAACTCTGATTGTGAACTTAATTCAAGATGTTGTCTGTCCTTACCAATAGCTATATTAGTCTCTTCTGATCCCCATCTCAGACAACCATCACCATACAAAAATAATGGTCAGCCAGGAAAATGATGATGGGATCCAAAGATTTTTACCTTTTCTACTCCGTACTCGTTCTTTCTCAATGTTGGAAATATTGTTCAGAGGCAACCTTTTCTTCATATGTACACTCACAGCGACTCCGTTCTTTCTCAATGTTGGAAATATTGTTAAGAGGCAACCTTTTCTTCATATGTGCTATCTCGCGTTGTCATCTTTGGCTTTGAAATTCTTGTTAGTTTTGTCATCGTTGCAACTTGTATCGGCTTGATGTTTCATCACTTGCATTGGTGATGGGATATGTGAATTCTTAGTGGCTGGGGGCTGGAGGAGCAGATCAGAAGAGGGAATTGATACCAGTTTACAAGGAGAGGGGGTGGCGGTGGTGGTCTTCTTGGTGTAGAGGAGTAGATTTTAAATTAGTTTGGGTCTGTTATCAGTGGGTGTCAGTTTTTTGGGCAATGTGACAATTATCTAGCACCCTGTTCAGTGACGGGTTGTTGAAGCTGATCTTCTATTATTGTGATGTTCATAATCTCTCACTTGTCTTGAAATTCATCTCTACAAGGCCAAAATGACCCTCCAGTAGCAGATCTATCATCTCATGCCGAGTCTCAGTACTCAGTATCATCAAGCCAATTCGCATTACCCATCAAGCACCGCTCCCATGTTAGTCAATTTTGCATCCTTTCAGGCCAAATTTTACCATTTCATTGAGTGCTTAACACTATTGAGTTTTGAGCCTCAGGCGATGGGTATTGTGTGGTTAAAGCAAAGCTGCTCGAAATTAAGCATTACTGAATATCAGCAGCGACACCTGCCCGTTCAAATAAGATGTTCAAGTTGTTATTCATTAAGGTTTGGAACAAGTTTTTTTTATTACAATTTATTTTACTTGTAGTAATTTATAATTTTTTTTTCTAATTTCATTTCTCTTTATTTTTTTTTGATCTTTCATAATTAATTCTTATTCTTTTTAAGATAATTTTTACTTTTTTGTACAATTTCATTCTCTTTTTGTTTTTTTATATCAAATTTGATTTCTTTTATTTTGATTGATTTTTTTTCTCATTCTAAAATTTTTTTGGATTGATTTTTTTATTTAATATTAAATTGGTTAAAAATTAAGTTTATTAAAGATTTATAATTTTACAAATTGCAAATTTTAGATATTAACATATATTTAATGGGGTTTGTTTTTTTTTTTTTTAAAAAAAAAAACTCAAGTATTTTTAGTTTAATCATTGAACTTTTATTCAATTTGAGGTAGGGTTATGATATTTTTATTTTTTGCTTTCTATATAATTTTTTGCTAATTTGATAAATGACTTGGGCTATATTGATATTTTTTATTTGTTGTTACTTGATGAATTTTTTTGATAAATTTTTTAAATTGATTTTTTAATTTTATCATTTAATATTAGATTAGGTAAAGATTTGTTTTTCTCTAGTTTCATCCTTCATGGCTAAAGTTTGCTTTTATATTAGTTTTTTTTAATTTTTCCTTATATTTAGTTGTTCCAACATTGTGTTGCTTGAGAATTAAACTTAATATTTTTTTTATTTGCTTTCTATTAGGTTATTTTAATTATATGATTCAGGTTATAAAGTTTGATTGACTTGTCTTCTTTGTTGTTTGTTTTTTTTATTAATTTTATTTTTTAATTTCATCCATATACATTTAATTTGTTTTATAATTGGACTACAACTTCGACTTCTTTTCCTTTGTATTATGAAGGCTTATTATGGTTTCATGGTCTTATCATGCTTCTTTGTGTTAGACTAGGTAAGGCTTTTTCCCTTTCTTTTCCCATTTTTTTTTTGTATTTGTCTAGTTAAAATCTTAGTTTCATCGTTTTTTTGTTTTGTTTTGATATTTTTTTTTACAAGTTTCCATGATTTTTTTTTGTTTAAATTGGTCAATTAAATGTTGGTATCAATTATTTTATTATCTTATTAAATTATATTTGTTTGTTTTGCTCAGTTAGGTTTATGCATCGAGTTGTTTTTTAGTTACTGTTCTAAAATACATTTATATTGCCCAAGAATGTTTTTTGTATTGATAAAAAATACTGCAGTTGGTGGTGCGGTACAAACCCACAAATTTAATTTGGTCTAAATAAAAAAAATTATGTATAAATAAATAAAATATTTCTCGTGCTTAGGTTAAGCCCAAGTTTAGAGGTATTTGTAAGTGTGCCCAAGCATAAGAAGTTTCCCATTCCAATGCTTGGGCCATGTCCAAGTATAAAAGGGTTTCCATTTCGTCCAATCACCTTCATCTCAAGTTATCTAAAATATGTTAGATACACCTTAATGTATCTTGTCAAATTCCAGGAGTGGTATATTTATTTTTTTATAAAGATAAGACATCACTTTTTTATCATTGATTATTTTTTATTCACACTTCTTCTTCAATGTCACATACAAACACAACAACCCATGACATTGCTAACTTTAAAGTTGTTAAAAACATATATTTTTTTATACGGCATAGAAAATGCAAAATAAACTCGGATTATAAAAACATATCGTAAAATCATAAGGAATTTTTTTCATACATAATTCAAGTATCTTGAAATACATGTTTCAAATAAAAAATCATATTAAAATCTGCATGTATTAATAGCTCACTTGAAAGAAATCTCAAACCTAAATGGTTTGTTACCGGTATGAGAACCAGCTAAATGAGTTATGCCCTCTCTGATTTTTATGTTTATCCATAAAAATTAGAATATTAACAGTTAAGTTATATTAAAACCTAAAAATATCAAAGAAGTGATCATCTATGATTAGATATTGTTGGCCTATTAAATCCTAACAAATAAATCAAAAAATTATAATCAAAGCTTCAAACTCTCGAACATTAAATGACAAAAGAAAAATAAGGTATATTTAACAATTCAATATTCAATAACAAATAACAGTATAAAACCAACTTTCATGATTATTGAATCCTGTAACTTATATCGAGGGGGCTCATAGCAAGCAATAACTAAGAAAAATTGTAAGTCTGTAATATACACTCTTATAAGAAATAACACATATGGTATTTAACATAAACTTGCATATTCATCGTATTAAAGCAAAAGTATCAACTTAATAAGCATACATAAACCTTTTCACTGATGTAACAACATCACTAAATGTGTTGAATTACTGATTTTTGGATCAAAAGCTCCACCTACCAATCTAATCATGATATATAGAGACAATGAATAAAACTTAAGTGAAGAATTACAATAATTTTTAAAATACAATAGCAATTAGCCAAGAATAACTCTGACGTATAAAATAAAGGAATATAAAAGGTTATCAAATACAAATAAAGATATGCAACATTAGAGTTCATCACAACAATGATTTTCTTTTGATAACTTCAATCCATATGCTTATTAATTGACTAAAGGATATATGAAAAGCCAAAAAAACAACAACCATTTTAAAAATAAGTTCAAGTTAGAAATCATAATAAAATCTGATTAAGCAAAATTTTGTTAATTAACTTTAAGATTAGTAGTTGCAAAAGGAAAAAAACTTGAGCTTAACTACTTACACTGACTTTATTTTTTCAGATACAAAGAATTTTTCCACATGATTTTGTCAAGATTTAACAAAATTATTTGTCATTAAAATGAGCAAGGGAAATTTTTTTTATGCATTTATAAGAAATTAATATCACTTATTACTTTAACTCCCTAGCTCCACCCTAATTAGTTTTTCAATTATTAAAACTCATTCAAAACTTAGAAGCTCCATATACCAAAGCCACTGTTTTTTTAGGAATGTAAGTTGCAATTTCAAGAAAATATCATTTTACAAAGTCAGATTTTAGACTAAGAAAAACTTTATCATTGCCTCTCTGAATAAACTAAAAACAACAATTTTTTGGAAGTAAAAGCTCAATAATACTAGCAAGACTACAAAGGCATGTAATCAAACTCACAGAGTATTACAAATGAAGTGGGTAACAGGCATCATTGAAAAGAAAACTCTTCAACGTAGGCTTTTTACAAATTGTTGAAAAAATAGGACTGGATATTACTCGAGTTCGCAAAATCACTTGCAGATTTTATTTTACTTTTAGCTTCACCCTTCTCTTTCATCTCCAATAAACCCATTGTAACTGATATCTCATCCTAATTCTTCTTACTACTCTTTGCAAACCCAATGAACACTTCTAAAACTTTTGAAATCCCATCGACAATATTTGCAATTTTCTTCTTTCCAACAGAGTCTAAGACAACAGGTAAAGGCTTCACTTTATAAAACCTTTTTCTTGAAGAATGTGAAGCCCTTCAAGAAGGAGATTAGAGATTTACTGATCAGAGTTCATGTGTTGTTTTTATTGAAAAGGATGAAGAGAAGATGATTTAATGTTTAGCTGGTTAATAGCTAATAGGCGCCGGACAGCTGGAGCTCGCAGAAATATATACTTCAATTTATGTATTTTGTTGAAATTGTAAAAACGATTATGAAATTGTGTTTTTTAACAATTTCACTCGATTTTAACCCAATTTCAACAATTTTCAAGTTTTTTTAAATGATTTAACACTTCAAGCATGTATTTAAATCATACAAAAATAATTTTAACTAACTTTCCATCAATAACGTAACTCTTTTATAGACTAAGGTGCCATACTTGTCGAAATAAGTTAAAGTAATCAAGATCTATAAATAACTTGGTTATTATTTAAAAAATTAATGCCAATTTCAAGCTAATCTAGACTAATTTAAGCCAAGCTTAACAAAATAACTAACCTAGATAATTTTAACCAAGGAAAATTCTAAGTATAAACAAATTTATTATTTTATATTTGTCCATTCTATTTATTTTTCCTGCACATTATCTTCTTCTTGTACCTTTATTGATTCAAGTATTAAAAGGTTCTATATTTCTATAAAAATCTTGTTTTAAAAAAGCAACCAAGATTACATACAAAAAAGATACGCAAGCCTACATGCATCTCAACCGAGTACACAACCATAAAAACTAAATTTAATCTAGAAGTTTTAAGGATAGATATTTGTAATTACTTTCTAGATCAAGATTGATTATGCTTGTTGATCTAAAGATCATGGCTATGATGTTTATGATATTGCAAATCCAAATCGAGAAGCAGGGTATGTGTTCTTGTTTGACAAATATGGGCTTTGATTAATGAAATTATTGATAATAAACTATACATAATTATAATTATTAAGGGTGAATAAAAAAATTGGAAAACTGATTAACCTAGGAAAATAAAAAAATAAAAAAAACAAACCATGAAAAAAATGATTAAATCAATTAGAATTTTAAAAAAACTAACCAGTTCGATTTAATTCCAATTTTATAAGCCTGAAACTAAAAAACTTGAACTGAATTAAATTCAAATAGAAAAAACTAAAAAAACTAAGTTAAATCGATAAAAAAATAAAGCTAAAATCAAGCCAAATTGAAAAAGCAAAGCCAAAATTGAACCATACCAAAAAATCAAGTCAAACTGGTTCGAACTAATTTTTATTCTAAAAAAACAAACCAAATCAAATCAAAACTA
This sequence comes from Populus ilicifolia, assembly GCA_015708895.1. Classification (NCBI taxonomy): domain Eukaryota; kingdom Viridiplantae; phylum Streptophyta; class Magnoliopsida; order Malpighiales; family Salicaceae; genus Populus; species Populus ilicifolia. The sequence continues at coordinate 193,468 of SRLM01000324.1, forward strand.
ATCAATTTGAATTAATTTTAATTTTTTTAAAATAATTTTAATTTAATTATTTTTTTTAATAAAAACTAAATTAAACTAAACTAGAAATAAACACCTCTAATAATTATCACAAAGGTGGTCTGTAGAGAGGAAAAACGAACAAAAAGTAAACGAGATGTGCCCTCATTTTGGTGGTCCAAACCAAAATGAAAAATTCACAATTAAAATAAACTCAGAAAAATAAAAAATAAAAAATAAAATGTTCAAGCCCCGAAAAAAGAGAGAAAAATCTTTGCTAAAACGCCAATGCTGCTGGCAGTTTTGGTAATGCATGGCCGTTTTGGTAAGTGGGCCATTGGATCCACTAGCTGACGTGGCATAACTCTAGAGATTGATTGCTTAACGCGGAAACTTACTCCACCTTGTGGGACGAGGTTCTGCGCCGTGAATCGATAAACCATCGAATATTCTGATTTCTCAATCCAACGGCCGAAAACACCAAATCCCATTGTTCTTCTGACCTCATCTCCTCCTCCTCTGAGCTCCCTATGTCGAAAGTCAACCCTCTTCCCTTTTTAAGTTTTTCTATATCATTATACCTTGGATCTTCCAGATATCTCTTCTTTCCTTGCATCGTTAGAAACAGTTCCTGATCTCCCTGTTCGTTGATTTGGATCAACCAAATAGAAAGAAATAAAGAATGGATGACATGAAAGACAAGTTCAAAGGTTTCATGAAGAAAGTCTCTTCTTCATCTTCTTCTTCTAAATTCAAGGGCCAAGGTCGTGTCTTGGGCGGTGGTGGTTCCACTCCTTCTCAATCATCATCCGGACCTACTAATCCTCTCCATGCCCGTTATTCTCAACCTGTTAATTCAAATAATTCGAAGCCCAAGCCAAACCCATCTTCCTCGCTTACTTCTTCTTCAAATTCCAAGCCTTTGCCTGAAAAAAGATCCAATCTTGATCAAAACAAACCCGCTCCTGCCAACAAAACCATGAATGGCCTCGACCCATTTGACTCATTGATCACTACCAGCAAAAGATCTCAAAATGGATACTCGTTGAATGTGTTTGAGTGCCCAATTTGTGGGCAGTCGTATCTATCAGAAGAAGAGGTCTCTATACATGTAGAAACCTGTGTCAATAACAGTAATGCTAATAGTCCAGTTGAAAGCAATGATCGTGTTGCTGGTGATGATAGTGCGGTAGAAGAGTCTAGTGGGAGTGAATTGGAGACTTGTGTTAGTGCATATTTGTCAGGAAAGCCGCTGGAGGGATCGGTGGAGGTTGTGCTTAGACTGCTGAGGAATATTGTCAAGGAGCCTGCGAATGCAAAATTTAGGAGGATTAGAATGGGAAATCCAAAGATAAGAGAGGCAGTGACTGAGGTTGCTGGAGGGGTTGAGTTATTGGAGATTGTAGGGTTTGCATTGAAGGAGGAGGGTGGAGAAATGTGGGCCATCTTGGAGGAAGCTCCTAAAGAGGAGAGAATTGGTTTGATTAAGAAGGTGATAGGATTGTTAGAACCTAGGAAGGAGGAGCAGGAAGAGCCGAGGGCTGAGGCTAGGCCACCTGATGCTCCAGCTGAGACAGAGGAACAGGTTGAGCCAAAGAAGGTTGACAGGCAGGTATGATGACAGTTTTTGCGTAATAAATTATGATTTTTCCTTCTTCGTTTTTGCGTTCTTAAAATTTTTGTTACCTGTTTCTTGCTTTCGTGGAAATTCTTCGCAACAATTCCAAAATCTTTCTGTGATAGACTTCTAGAAATTGGATTATTTATGTTTTAGGTGAACTCGAATCATTTAAACCCCGGAAGCAGAGTAATACTTCGAATGAAAGCGTTGGTTCAAAGCTAGTTATATAGCTGTTCATTAAAGATGACAAAAGATGTTAAATTCAGGGATGCCCTTTCTCTGGCACATTCAAGCACTATTTAGTTCATTGTTATAACAGGTTCTTATGTGAAGGTTTTGCTAAAGATTAATGAAACATAAATAATGTCTATCACATGTAAGATTGATTGAACAAGCTAATTCTTATCCAACTTAGATTCGTGCGAGTTTTCTGCATTTGTTGAATCAACGTGCATAAGGAATGGAAACATGTCACATGTGAGCTTAGATTTGTGGAGGATTGCTGCCTGTGACTAGGAATCTGTCAAACCCCCTGTCCCACTGCCTTTTCTCGATTTCTTTACTTCAATTTGCTTCCTTTAAGAACGCATTGTCATCTAGTTTATTGGTTGCTACTTCTCCCCCAATGAGAAGGAGCATGAAGGGTTTACTGGCCTAGGGACATGCTTTCTGGTATTTACCCATGGTCACTTATCAGTAGTTTAATATGTCATGTAATTGTAAGCTTATGAAAGTCAATTGAGGGTCTGAAATTATGATTCCTTGCCTTCCAATGGCTGCACTGTCTACTGTTCTTCTCATTTATTGAATGTGTTCATTGGTAATGCGTGTAGCCATATTTATATGTATTTTCATGGTGCACCCTGTCAATGAATAGATGTCTTCAAATTGTCTATGTAGTGTATACAGCATTCTAATCCATTTATTTGGTTTTGTTAGATAAGGGTCTTCTTTTCTGTCCCTGAAAATGTAGCGGCAAGAATTGAGCTGCCAGATTCATTTTACAGCCTCTCTGCTGAAGAGCTAAAAAGAGAAGCTGATATGAGGAAGAAGAAGATTGCAGAATCTCAGCTTTTGATCCCCAAGTCTTACAAAGAAAAGCAAGCAAAAGCAGGTAGGAAGAGATACAAAAGGACTATAATTCGCATCCAATTTCCTGATGGAGTGGTTCTTCAAGGTGTCTTTGCTCCTTGGGAATCAACAACTGCTCTCTACGAGGTTAGTCATCTTAACTGCTTTTATCTGATTTTATAGTTGTTTCATTCATGGTTAGCAATGACAACGACAACACTCTTTGTATCAGGAGGCAACATTTATTTTAAGTGAGACTTCATAGTTAAACAGGAAAGGTCAATTTTTTCTTGTTAATGCCAACAGTGCTTATCAACTGGAAAAATATTTATCTATAGAAACAGAAGAAGATTACAATATTCTGATTGCACTATCCCTTTGAAAATCAGGTAAAATCAGGTTTCAAGAAGTTCTAATAAGTATCTCCGTAATGGTCAAAAGAAATAAAAATAGTATTCTATCCAAAAACAGTTTTGTTGACGAAGTTCAATCCTGGAAATTTTTTGAATTGTGCCTCAATTAAATGCTTCAATAAGTGCATGGAAACAACATTTGTATAACATTCCAGAATCCTTCCTCTTCGTCCAACCAGTTCCACATGTATACATATGCTCTGCTGTACTGAGACAAGACTCTCCACTTGTAAACTCATGTTTAAAGCTCCCACTCTTGCAATTTTACTGCTGCAATCATGTGAAGGATGGAGTAATCCGTTCAGCTCTCCCACAATCTTTCCTGGTCTACTCTTCTGGAACTTATGATTGGATTTATTGAATTGTTGTGGTGTTTGAATTGTAATTATTTCAAGCAACCTTTGACACTGTTTCTTTTTTTCTTGTTGAATTCCTTTTAATGATAACCCTTCTCATTTTTCTTGACTATAATGATCTATCATCTGATTTATTGAAATCTCTTTCATGCTTCCTAGCTTACTGTATTATTACCCTTTCATTTTAAAATCATAGGTCCCATGTTTTCCTCAACTCCTTTCGCAAAATGTTCTTAATTGCTATCTGTTCGTCACGATGAAACATTGTCTTCCCAAGAAAAGAGAACTTACTACCTAACATTAATTATATTTATGGTTTTCAGATAATTTGCTTCAAACGAGCTTCATTCTTAACCAGCCACTTCTGCGCATTATGTTGCAGTTATAAGTTTAGAACTAATACAGAAATCTACTTGTCTCTATTAGTTAAATATGATGTGAAGTTGTTCACTTTCAGTTTGTGAGCACAGCACTAAAAGAACCTGGTTTGGAGTTCGAGCTGTTACATCCTGTTGCTGTCAAACGGAGGGTTATCCCTCATATTCCTTCAGTGGGAGAGAGAGCCACTACACTTGATGCTGAAGATTTGGTTCCTTCGGCTCTCATCAAGTTCAGACCCATTGAAACTGATTCCACTGTTTTTACAGGGCTCTGTAATGAGCTCCTTGAGATCAGTGAGCCGCTGAATTGATTGAATAGTGTGGTGGAAGATCGCAAGTTCAATTCCTGCATCTGGTTTCAGTGTGAGCTTTAAAATCAACTCGATGGGTTGGGGCCGTGTGATAATCTTTCTTTAAAGTTTGCATCCATCCCCTTCCCCTCTCTTTCATGTATACTTGAACAGATTATACCCAGCAAGAACTATTCTTGTACTCATTTACCATTTCCAAATAATACATTTGTTGGCCAATCTAGATTGTACACTAGTTAGAACGGTGTATCTTTTCAGAAAGGGAATTGTTCTCTATAGGTTGTTGTTACATAAACACCGAATAACGGTGCCCTTCCTTTTCTTGTTCCCCTATAAATGTTTTGCTTTATTTATGATCTTCAACAACTTTATCTCGTTCATGGCTAAGGAGCTTGAACAGGGACGTGCTCGGAGATAGTAACTTAAGGTGTTACGTGGAATATAATTTATATTAAGAGTCTTTAAGACTAGAGGTGCAAGCTATCCTATTTCAGTCATGTTTGATATTTCCTTGCTAAGATATTGCCTCCATAAAACCATGTTTTGGAATTAGTCCTAGGAACATGCACAGTGCTACATAGAATATTTTGGGTTTTAAAAATGTTTGAAAACAATTTTTTTTTATCTTAATTAATATTTTGTTTTTGTTTTTGAGATTATTTTAATGTATAATATCAAAAATAAATTTAAAAAATAAAAAATATATTATTTTGATCCTTAAGAAAACAACCTTAACAACAACTCAAATAAGCTTTCAACAATTTTTCTATAAGATTGTTATTTTATTTTATTTTATTGTTTTGTTTTATTCAAAATTTTACTTCAGTCCTAAGAATTGATACCAGAACACAAAACAGTCCTTACACTAATAATTTTGACAAATTAGTCTGTAAACTTAAGGATCCTTTTTAGTTATACATTTGTTCCACTTATATGCATGTATATCAAGACACCAATGTCAAAAACATGGATAGAACCATGTGATTTGAAAAATACTACTAAAATTGATTATAATTGATATTTTTTTGAACGACTCTTATCAGCTTTATCGTGTAAGAAATGTTGAAAAACTCTTATTGATCAATAATATATATATATATATATATATATATTTGAAGGAGGAGCCCGCTTTTATTACAACTAGTTTTTCATTCAGTCTTTCGCCCCTTTTTTAACAAAAATAATTTAATTAGTATTGAGTTCTTTTTTCTCAGAGCCTTTCTAATGCTTTTATTTCAATCTAATACACTATAATCCATTTCCATTATAGTTTGATAGTTTAATTTTAGATATTATTAATGTATTTTCCATTTTATAATATATTTTCTTTTCGTATGTAACAGCAATACTACAGTTATCACACCACTTTTTTAAAATAGGAAAATTATTATGGCGAGTTATTAAAAATATCATCCACTCATTATATGAATTATTTTTTTAATTGATAAAGCACGGATGTCAAATTTTGTTTTTATTTTATTTCAAATATTTTTTATGCACAAATTTATTTGAAAATAGTTTAAAATATAATTTTCAGCAGGCTCGACCAGTAATGGATCGAAAGGAAAAGGATTTTCTAGGTCCCGTCACGAGGAAAAGAATAACAGAATATTCTAAGGTTTTGATTCTTTGTTAGAACGTGCTTAGGAAAGCAGATGACCATGTGTTTTTTTTAAAAATAATTTTTTTAAAATTAATTTTTTATGCTTTTAAAATGTTGGTATTAAAAATAAATTTTAAAATATAAAAAATTATTATTTAGATTTATCCAAATAAATACACTTAAAAAAATTACCACAATACCAAATAAATTATTAATTTAAAATTTAACCATACAATCACAAACTTGAAGTGTACATGAATTGATACAAATACAATATTATATATAAAAAAAACTCATTTTTTAGCGATATTATTGTATCCTAGTACACAAAATAGTTAAAAATAAAATAAAATTATTTTAATATATTTTTAATTATAAATACTTTTAACAAATACTCCACCACACAATTCATCTAAATATATTAAAATAAAATTATTTTAATATATTTTTAACGATAATTTTGCCTTTTGCATTGATATTCCTCATCGAGCACATTCCTGTCCTTTCGTAAATTTCTCATGCTTCTCTTTGCTTATTTCAATCTCCATGTATCCTCTTTGAATACTTTATTCTTTTTCTTTGTATTTTTAATTAATATAAATATTAAAACCAGTTTAGATATATTTCACTCATTTATAAATTTTAAAATTAACAATTATATAAATTTTTAATAACCTTAAAAAACTCAAATTTATAATCATTAATAAATAAATTTAAAATCTAACTAATTAAGCTAAATTAGCTCCTCATTCTTCATTCTTCTATTTTAGTATACAAATTATTTTAGCATACAAATTAAAAATATTCAAGAAGCTCTGCAACATTCTCTGACATCAACTCTATATCAATATGTGACTTTACGTAACCATTTAGAATTTCATGCGAAGGCGACATTGATAAATGATAAGCATACCCTTTATCCTATCCCTATATATATACATCGCACAAGAAAGTTCCTTTTTTTATAGAGTTCATATTTACTGGATAGAAAGCCCAGCAACAGTCTAGCATCCTCGACGGACAAGGACAGCCTTAGCCAGTGCCAAGAAAGCTTCCTATCCCATAATATCACAGAGCTGCTGAGGGACGTCTTGCTTCTTCCTACATAAATTTCATTGATATGCAGTTGCCGTAGGCATGTACACTCATAAGCATCTCCTTCCTAGCTAGCTAGCACGGCTTTGTATCTCCTGTTACTTTCTCACAAAGAATTACCGGCAACATCAAACATCAAATTACACTTCGACAATCTGTGATTTACACATTACTAGAATCGAAGACCACGCTTCAGTAGTACCCAAACCTACCAAACATATATTCCCTTTTCTTACACAACACTGCATTAATTGAAAATAAATCTTTTCCTCCCACGATTCATTTATTTGGGTGACTAGCAGAATGATTCAAAGATGAAGTAAAATAGTGTATCCATTAATTATTGATAAATGGCAGTGAAATTACGCTTTCTTTTTGGCTGAACTTCTTTCCTTCTCCATGTGTTCAAATAGGCTTCCATCATAGGCAGCTCTAATTGTATCTTTGTGAAGCAAACCATCCTTGTCCTTGCAAAGATCGTACAGGATCTTCCATTCGGTATAGGAAGCAACCCTGGAAAAAAAAAATTAACATTTAATTACCTTTTCAAATTTTGAAAGACATGATATAATTTACTTACTAATTACTTTTGGATTCTCAAAATTGAAATGAGAAATTTACCATCCTCTAAAGTCCTTAGGTTCTCTGTTAGCCTTGAGCATTCCCATCAGTTCTTCTCCTGTTAAGGAATTTGGATGCGAACGTGCATGTTTGCTGAGAATTTCTTCAAACTTTCCAGGTACGAACCTACAATTTTGCTACGAGAACTGACATGAATATCAAAATAAATGAGCAAAAAAATGCATGAAGAACGTTTCTAACGAATAAAGTAGGATACCCAGGCCTCACTCGGCACAAGTACCAATCAACAGTGAAGAGTAGGATAGTCTAGCCGAAGTGAAATTCCACAACCTAACATGGGTGTTAGGTATGACCAAAACTCACTGCATAATACAACTAGCTATAAGAAAGACTATCAATTAATTAGAATTTAGTTGGAAAATTAATAAGGAATCTTCATGCTATCACCATGATAAAAGACGATAAGAACATAATTCATTTTTGTCACAATGTTTAGCCGCCATGTTTCGTGGCAAGAACTAATGAATAAATTGTAGCATGAAACAAATGAGACCGCAGGAATATAATTATATATACCTTCCTTCGCTGTCATACACACCAGAATCACTCCCATGTTTGGCTCGGTGGATGTTCTTAACCTCGATAGGGAACAATAGAGATGGAAACTTCCCCTGTAATACATGAAAATATGATAACCAATAATACATGAACAATTCCACAGATAAAAGGTGAAGTGACCGTTATTTTTAGGCTGTCCAAGTTTTATAATGCCTTGCACATCTTCTAACTTAAATCAATCATTATTAACTAGATAACTGAGCTGCAGGCATCCCAAAATGGGGCGAAATCACATAAAATAGATTTATTTCTCATTCTTAGAATCTTAAAAGGCACACATAAAATGTTTTTGGTCTCTTGGCCTTTGATCTGTGGGTATTGTATCTTTTTCTATCTTTGTCATTTATATATTTTTTCCTTGACCTGATTTTATGATAAGTACTTGTTTCAAGGTTTCTCAGCTCAGAGAAATTGAGCTCATGCTAATCAAGAAGACGTGAGTTTGTTGGTTGTAAGCAACTAGAGATGAACAAATTTAAAAGAAAAGCAAGAAAGGAAGGGAAACCTTTGCCTGGGATCTAACAATAGCTAGCGTTTCCCTGTATTTCTACCAGACTCCATTAATATGCGACCCTACCTGGACGTCGCAGCTTGCATATTTGATTAACTTGTATTAACTTCAAATCTTGCTCATAACTTTATTTTATATTTATATTTATATGCTATGCTATGCTAATCTAATATTTTGTTTCTTGCATGTCTAGATGATGCGAACGGAATGAAATATGGAAGAGCAAAATTAAATTCGTGATAATGGAACTCGTCCATCCTCAAGGACCGATTTTTCTTTGTTTTTTTTTTTCTTAGAAGAATGCACGCGGGTTGAATTCTTTTTTGCAAGGCACATGGAAATTCTTACATGTGTAAACGGGCCCATCTTAGCAAAAGAACGCAAATTAGGTGCAATACATTCCAGTGCACAAATTATTAATCATTGACGAGTGAGTCTTCCCAGAAGAAATGGCAAGACAAAAACTGTGATGCACAGCAAAAACACGAGATATTGACAAGAACAACCGGTAAATATAAGCAAGTAAAGCGATATATTAATCATTTGAAAAAAAAAAGAAAAAATAGACACCACAGATTCCCATTCATAACCAGATTAAACGGGACAGTTATCCCACCTTCGAGGAAGCACAAGCATACAAGGGTGGCCATGACTTTGTCAAATATGCAATGAGAAAACATGTGGTGGATGATGACTTGGTCGTCACTCTATGAACAGATGCCACAACAGTATATCCTTCGACACATCCTTTAAGCTTTATTTACCGCTTTTGCAAGAATGTTGTTTCGTAGCCAAGTAAGTAAAGTGCGTACGCAGTTATCTTTCCTCTACGATCTTGGACAAATATATAAAGAACAGAAAAACTAAACAGATGAAAGACCAGTGCTGCAAGCTTATGTCAACTTCTAGTCAAGCATAGGTTCAATTGATGACACCAAAGACCAAAATAACTGCATCACAATCATGCACCGACACCTATGGTGATCTTATATTATTTATTACTACTTCCCCTTTCAATTTCTCAAACGACAATTTCTGCCCCCTAGAAAGAAAGAAGGAAAAAGTAGAAAATCTTCTCAGCAGAAGTGACAAAATAACCACACAGAAAAATGGAACGATTACTTTGGATTCGAAATATTAATTAGAAAAGGAGATAGAGAGAAATACAGGTCGAGTTTTCTGGCTGAGAGCGATATTGATCAGAAAGGCACCGGCAGTGGATAATAAGATACCACACCCAATTGCGCGAAAACCTGTTAGTTAACAAATCCAGGTTAAAATTAAGCCATTAGTTAGTTTTTTTCTTTGTCCATTCTTCGACAAAAAAAAGAAAAGAGGGTGGTAAATATAATAATACAAAAGAAAAAGTAAAACACGAGAGCACACCTTGAAATGTTTCCCAGGGATAAACTATGCCATCTTGATTCCTATCAAAGAAGAAAACATGCTTCTGTAGTACGTTATGATCGTTTGGCACAAATTTTCCTGCATGAAAAAAATGATCTCTAACTTTATCCATAAAAAGGCACAGAGCAAGAAGGAAAGCAAATTCCATTACCGTCTTGTTGCTCATCGATTGATGATAACGTGGAGGAAGTCATAACCATGCTAGTATGATGAAACTGTGAAAGCAATTAGAGAAAGAGATGAGAAGCGTTTAATGGGGCGGAAAGGATATATACTGTATGTGCTAAAGAAGACCTAAGGCTTTGTCTGTCCTGTTCTGTTTAAAGGGAAGGAAATCGATGGCATCCATTACAAATAACGGCATTTTATGGTTACGGTACGCCTTACGGCCCAAACGCTTTATTTATTGTAGCGGTATGTATTCTCTTTTTTTCTGTTCTTTCATTTCACAACAACTGCAGGATGATTAGCATGCTTTCATTTTTAATGCATCAATTGAAATAAAAGTTAATTGCGGATTCTAACAGTAATACGATAATTTTTTTATTTAAAAAAGTTTTCATAGTATTGATTTTCAGGAATAAAATGATATTTTTCTTTGATGAATTTGTCATTTGATAACTGTTAGGGGATTTTATTATTTTTAATTATATTTATGCACAATAAAATGACTTTGTTATCATTAAAAGAAAAATATTTAACTTTAATTCAAGATCTTTCCAAGTATTTCACATTTTGAAACACAGTAAAATTAAAAACCTTAGAGTTAAAAATTTTAAGCCATTTTTATAGAGATATATTTGTAATTTTATATTGGTTTATTTATTTATTTTTTATAATTATTGCGTTTGTGATGGTCATAACATAATTTTTTATTTAATTATCATTATTTTTAGTTATTTAAAAGTAATCGGTTTATCATGGCTGCCCTTTCCTCCCTTCATTTCTCTTTTCTATCTCCAAAAATAATTTATCCTTGATTTTTTATGGTGTTTAGAATTTATCCTCTTAGGTTTTATTTTTTATTTTAGTTATTTTTTAAAATGTTTTATTTCTCTTTAATTTAGTAATTCAATTCTAATTTGTGTATATGGTGTTTTTCAATGAGATCCTTTTACTCTTGATTTTTTTTTTCTTGATTCTTTTGTCAAAGTTTTTAAAATTTTTGGTTTTATCATTCAAATAAAATTTATGGTTTTTGTTGGTGTTTTAGAATTCATCCTCTTAGTTTTGATTTTTCATTTTAGTTCTTCTCTCTCTCTCTTTTAAGTTTTATTTATTTTTAATTTAGTCTTTCAATTTTAATTTATCTATATGATATTTTTCAATTAGGTCCTCCTATTTTTCATCTTTTATTTTTTTTCTTGGCTCTTTTATCAAATTTTTTATAGTTTTTAGTTTTATCCTTCAAATCAAATTTATGATTTTTTTCAATAATAATAGTATTTATTTTAGTTTGGTCCTTTTCTTATTTTTGATTTTTTTCTCTTTTCTTTTTGACAAAGCTTTTATGAATTTTAATTTTATTATTAAAATCAAGTTTATAATTTTTGTTATTCCAACAATAACAGCAACAGCAACAACAATAATAGTAATAATGATACTAACAATATAATTAATAAACTACTAATAGTGATGGTAATGTTAATAATGGTGATAATAATAATAATATAATAATAATAATAATAATAATAATTTATTATGATAGTAATAATGGTGATGGTGATAATAATAATGATAAGAATAAAAATAATAGTAATATTTGTTGTAGTAGTAATAATAATAATAATTATAACAACAGTATTAACATTAATAATAATATTGATTATAATAATAATAATTTTGATAATGATCACAATACTACTACTACTAATAATAATGATAATATTAATTATTAATAATAATAGTAATGATAATAGCTTTTATGATATTGATAACAGTAGTAATGATAATAATAATTATGAAAATAATAATAATTGTGATGATTAATCATTCAATGTTAGATTTATTTGGAATTAAGTTTTGCTATTTTTTCACAATTGTTATTTTTGATCTAACAACTCAAATTAGATGTTTGAAAATTTTAATTGGACTGATATCCTCCTTTTCTTTTTTCTTTTTACCTTATTTTTTTTTATTTTATTGTTCAACATAGTTTTAAAAATAAAAAATAAATTATCTAGGTTTCATTTAACTCTATTAAATAAATTAATTCACATCCAGTTATCTCTTATATAATTTCATAAAAACTCACGCTAGATAAAGATTTAAGTTAAGGAATTTAAAGAATTATTTTTTTACTAGGGTTTAATAGCATTGCAAAAAATTCTCACACTTTTAATGTTGTTTTTTTAATGGTTTAGCCTACAATGAAACACGGGTAGATAAACTAGTTTAATATATATATATGAAAATATTGTTATAAAATTATTATAATAATAACTTATTTAACAATTTAAGATTTTAAGTTAAAATAATTATTTTACATGATGTCAAAATTTTGTTTACTAACCAGTCATAAAATTAAATCTTACTATTCTCAGTTTTTTTCTAATTAAAATTAAATAATATCACAAATTAATTTGTATATGTGAAAGTTTTAAAATAAATAAAATTTCACTTAAAAATATATTAAAATATTAATATAAAACCAATAATAAGATTTAAATCGTTGATTCTTTATGTATTATTATGGTGTTTATGGAACATGGGTGGCTCTATTAATTAACGTTTGACTTGCAAACTTAAATTTATAAATTGTATAGAACAATAAGAATTGATTACAAGCAAATATCTCATTAATCTAATATCAGCTCGTGCTTTTTTTTATTCTCACTACCATTTCTTTAGACATACCACGTAACTCATTACCCAATGTCCAAAGACATGATTAGCGAAAATTTGATCCGTCTCTCGTTTTCTTTTAAGAAAAAGGGGCGGACAAAGGTTAATACATTATCTTAATTATTTGGTTAACAAATTATTTTCCATGCTAATACCCCATTCTTGAAAAAAGGATTACACAAATCTAGATATCAGTAGGGATAAATAGATATAAATGGTATTTTTTTTATAATACATTCGAATCCTCATTATGAATACAAGAACTAGGACATGGTAGGCTTGCTTAAGAGTTCAATCGGGAAAAAAAAGGCATGCAAAACTGACTCGGACATCTTTTATTGCTAAAACCGAAAAACATATCTGGAGTTGATAATAATAACTCAAATCCACTCTGTTTCTCACTTTCTTTATGCGACCCGGGGCCAACTCGGTGTGGCTGGGATCACCTTTGATTCTCAGGCATGGTTATGGTTTGCAAGCAACGAGTTCCATTGCTTCCAAAGGCACGGAAACAGCTTTCCATTGCTTAAGAACATGCGGAAGTCCATCACTTATTGAGCATCACTCTCCATTTCTATTATCAATCAAGTCGAATTATGTTCGAAAATGCTTTTTTGATATGCATTTGGACCGAGAAAACAACCAACTATACCTTCTCAGATACCTTTTCCTCCGCTTTACTCGGTGTAAACTGCAGCGCGGGTTTTGCCTTTCTTGGAAGCTTATCGACGAGGCTACTTAACGGCGTGGCATCCACATCTAACGCAGACTCTCCAGGCTCACCACATAGTTAGCTATCATGCCCGCAAATGACCCATCTTGCAGGAAGCATATTTTCTGAAACATCCAATAGTCATGTACCAAATCAAGGTCACATATTTAAGCAACATGCTATTATATTTTACAGAGCATCGATCAATACAGCAGAAAAAATGGCTCTGGTTTGCGAGCACAATCTGTCCCTGGTAATGTTCAATGAACGTGTGTTCAAGGAGAAACAGAGAAGGCAGTCATTCGCTGAAATTAGTTTTCACACAACAGAACCTCAGTGGTCATGGAATTAATAATTCATCAGGATCCATTTATTTAGCCACCATTCGATGGAAATGAGGTTATCTGTCTCATACACAAGATTATATATTGCTGGAATTAAGCCTGCAGGAGGAATTCTGTTTCTATATACAGTACTTGCTCATTAACTTTCAAATGACTCAGAGAATACAACACTTTAGGACTAGCCCCTTTTGATCCAACCTTGCCTCCTCATTTCCTGCACACACACAACTAATGATTACTGTATATTTCTTGAGAATTTTACAAAACATATGCATAAACCAAGTAATTGCATTGCAAGGAAGATGCCCATTGTTCAGTTGCTCATAATTCCGCATCTCACCATCCTGATTTGGTGCCAGTGCTAATGCACGAAGTTCACATCAGGTTTAACTACATTTAATAACAACTGCTAACAAACTCCAATTTACTTGAATCACTTCAAACATTTGAGCAGTAAATCAAACTCACACCCCTGATTCAAAGTACAATCATTAACTGATATACACTTCAATTTTGTTTTTGCCTTGGTTGTGTACTGGCGTTGTCTATCTTTCACTTCCAAAACAGCACATTTCATCATTTTTAACCACTCCTTCCCATCTCCCCATGAAAACAAGAGTTGTTAATTTCATTAAGTTATTCTTGCTTGACTAGAAAATCAATACCACATAGAAAGGATATACCAAGAATATGCAGAAGCAAAATAGACACACCTTCAGGAGGCTGGGCAAGCTTCCTGTTTTGTGGAGCCATCATTTCTTTCTTCAACTGAGTTAATATATCCTCCATTGTATACTCCCTCTGCCAATTAGCAAGCATAGGGAAGAGACTAGGCTCGACCTGTTAATTTAGTTACCAATGAGATCATTTTCAATCAATTAGTGTATAATAACTAAAATTTGCATCACCTACCATTCCGCTTGCAGGATTGACACAAGCCATATTTATCCGAGTTTGGAACCTCACACTTGGCGGATTATCTGGATAATCCTTGCCACAAAACAATTTTAACTGGTAGATACGCCCTTCATGAACAGTCTGGCAAGTAGCATGAGTCCATACATTATTGTTCCTTTTGAAAAATAATATAAAGCATACATAATTACATTGAAAAATCATGTCTCATCATTCAAGGATCAAGGCAGAGATAGTATGACTATCACGCCAGGCCAACAAAGTCATAAGGTGGTCTGCTTTGTAAAGTATACTAGGGATGACAATTCTCCCCACTAGTCAGGACTGGGGGCCTACCATGCCACTACAAGGTGTAGCAATACCGTGGATGGGTACCAGGATAAGATATATAATTTGATTGGATTCAATAGAGGAGCAAGTTTAAAAAAACCCTGCCATCCCACCCAGATGATCACATATTTCTAAGATGTACTTATTTCCAGCATAATCACCTATGCACTGTATTTAGAGGGAATTGTGATTGAATCTCTCCCACTAATTCAATCTAACCTAATTGGAACCAGAATCTACCAGGCATTCATCGAAAAAGACGTGCAAATTTTTTAATTTTATTTTAGGATTATTACACTATTTTACAGTTTAGAAAGCTTCTAGCATTTTTGCCCATTCAGATCAGATAAGCAATTAATGTAATTCTACCTAAGAAAACACTTCACCTTGAATTTATTTATCACTAAGGGCTTCATGAAGCAGGTAAGATTAGGCCCTTGGAGGCTCTGGATGACTGTGGTTCCCCTGACCTGTGTATGCGGCAGGGTACAAAGAAGCTTTCTGGGATTTTTTTTTGTTGTTGTTGTGGGGGGGGGCACCATAGCCATTCCAAGACCATTCTCATTCCAACCTTACCCACCATGATAGGATGCCACCATCAAATGCCATGGAGATGCCCAGATTTGGACTATAGATATGTGCATGTGAAGTAGGGGTCAATCTTTTTGGTGTAGCTAAGGGAAAAAGAAATTCCAAACCTCATCTGATGTAGTTCTTAGCTTTGACAATTTGGGGGTTTTCTTGTCTGGGGGGTATCTTTTAATTAACATTATTTTAGAATTGTGGCAAGTGCATATTCTAAGGTCTTTGGATAAATTATTATTTAGATTTCAATGGAAGGTCTTTGCTGTCACTATCTAGAATTGGTTCTACTCTCCCTGATGTTCCAGTGATTCTATTTCACCTTTCCCCTATACTCTTTCAAATTCCATGTTTTATAAATTGAAATTCTTTAGTACACTACAGCACAAGAGATCAACTGAAATTTTCTTTTAGAATCAATCTCTGCAGATGACAAGCCAAGACTGACATCAAATCTACTAGATTTATGAGAAATTATCAGATTATAGAAGATTTGACAACATAAGATTTGCAGTTCCAATCTTTTATTTATTTGTTTGTTAAATAGGTTTTTCAATGACGATCTAATGCAGAAAAAGAAATAAAAGAGAAATGATTTTAAAACTTCAAACTACAAACAAAGAGAGAACCTTGAAGATTTCACAAAAAAGTCGGAACAATATGCAAAGGCAACTGGATTGGTAATGCATTACAAAGACATTACACTTCTGATTGAGAGTGTCTGAAAGGACACCAAGGTTTAACAATGTTAAGATAAATTTTATAGGAGAGCTGAAGGACGAAGAAGAGATATAAAGAGATTGCAGATATATACATTAAGTTAGTCAAATAACATCTGTCATCAAAAGATAAAAGACAGTTGTGATTCTTGAGGAAAAAAATAAGTATCTGACTTGTTGTGAAGTTGAGGAAATTTTAATTGTTTCAAATGACATCCAATAATATTTTCAGAAAATGAGATTCACAAATGTTTATTTTCATGAGTTGTAAAGCTTTAAATGTAGTAAGGCTGATGACATGAACTGTAAGAAAGAAAAATTATTCCTTGAAAATTTTGTCTTGCTCATATGGATGTTCAAATCCGAGAAAGTTGGTTTGCCAGTCAACTGCAGTCTGTATCCTATAATAGTTCATTATGACAATGAAAGTCTAATTGATAAGCAAAAAACATGTGAACTCCTATACTTTAAACTTTTTGATTGAAGAACCCACACATAAAAAAGCAAATATCATCTTGGAAACTTTAAATTGATATCCATATTGACAGAGAGATGGAACTTCTCTCCTCAAAAACCCTGCTTTTATGCCTCCACAGCTCACCAGCTAAAGCATAGTTAAAGAATTAAGGCAAGAATTCTCATCCTATAAGGCCATGAACATAGACATCTTACCAATGAAATGAGCTGGCATCATGAATCGTAATCTACCACTTTGTTGCAATTTAAACCACGCATATTGTTACAACCGGTTCATGCATTAGCAATCCAGTATGCATAAAACATGAACGAGAACATTGAAAGAGAGAATAGCTAAAAAATTACATACATTGGGGGGACCAATTATAGTTCCTGTCCATGACTGCATGTAGATATCATCAGCATCGTCCATTCCATAACTGACAGTTCCATCTCCGATCCCCTTTTCTCCTCTCTCAAGCTCCTCCAGTAGTCTGAAGTTCCTAGGCACTGAAGAGGACAGAAATATTCAGTTACAAAATAGTGATCATATATGCACGCATTCTAGGAATCATCAAATAGAAAAAGAAATTAAATCCTCGCCCCCAAGACACACACACCCAAACAGAGAGAGAGAGAAAATTGTTACCGTTGGAGGATTTGCGGAGATACATGGAAAATCATGGGGCAAAAATGTGGTATTTCATCAATACTACTTTTAATTAGGAAGCTCACTTGATTTACAACACATGAATAGGATTTTATTTTTCCACTCCAGGGACAATTTGTATCATTGCCCAAATCAGCAAAAAAATTAATTGTTTCTAGGCCTCTTAAATCCGATCTCTTTCAATTCAACCAACTCATACCATCTAACTTCTTTCATTACCCACGTATCGCATCCCATTTTAGAATTACTCTCTAAAGGTAAAACCAAGGAGTTGGAAAGGCCACCCTTGGCCATGAATTTTAAGATCTCTAGATTCACGAGTAAACTCGAGCAAAGGAGCCTGATTGTATTCGGCATTTGCTCCCTCTGTAACAGAAAGTCCACATATTGCATTTCGTATCTTGTAAGGCATTACATTAAACATCTATCATGTACAGGAATGGAGACAAAAAAATTAAAAAAAAATTTACATCAAGATAATTTCTTTATGCTCGAGTACAAGATATAGATGCTGTAAAGAAAACCATCTAGCCAAAACAATAAATTCCAAACCATTCCAACGCAGCCAATCAGGGGGAAAAAAGGTCTAAGACAAACGGATCATCCTGAATTTCAACTCAAAAACAGATCATACTCAATGATAACTCTAAAATCCTAACCAATTGTAAACCTAGGAGCAAAACTCCAACTCAAATGACACCACAGATACTTCAAAGTGCAAAGAAACACAGAATGCTAACCTCGTGAAAAAAAATCAAGAACAAGAAAAATTACTACTACAAAATCTAACAAGGAAAGTTAGGTTTTTTTCCTTGAAAGGATAATCTTACCAACAACACTCGATCCTTCAGAACCCATTGATATTGAGTGTTAAATTGAGTGAAAGGAGGCAGGATTTCTCTTTATTAATAATTATATATTGTAGATTCAAGGACCAGAAAAAGGAAAAGAAAAATGGAAGAGATGAGAGGATAGAAAAGAAAAGAGGGAAAGTAAAGTATCTGAGTCCGACAACAGTGTCTCTAATCTCAAGTCGAACAGGTGAGGTCCACCTGTGAAGGAGTACTTGTTCTTTTTATGATGTTGTACTTTCTCGGATTAACAGTGTCTAAAATTTGCTGGTCGAGTGAAGTGGTTTCCGTGAGAGAGTTTTACTTTGTTTTTTTTATTAAAATGAATTTTTTTAAATTATTTTGATGGGTAATATTAATAAAAATAACAAAATTCTTTAAAAAAAAATTAAAACTTTATGAAACAACATAGCCGTACTTTTAAATACCCTTAAACTATGGGCCCCATACACTCAAGAGAATACATGTCGTTTAACAAAACAAATTGTCCCCCGTGGTTAATCCTTTTGCAATTATACAGATAATTTTGAGAGATTGAAAAGTAGAACAGATAAAGATATAAAACTGTGATGATCAAAGAAGATAAATTCGAGAGAGAAAAAAAGCTAATAAAATGAGGATGATCAATAATCATTTTTATATTATAAAAGCTAATTAATTAGTTTTAATATATTACAGGGAAGTTGTGTGCTCATCAAATGTGTTTATTTCTTAAAAACAATATGATTAAAAAAAGGTTGAAAAAATAAACAACCCAAAACTGGGTAAACCTTGCTATTAATTTTTTTTTTTAACAACTTATCTAAAGACCATCTTTGTATGGATGGAGATCAAACTCATTGCCAAAAAAAGAAAGAAAAGAAAACCCTTGGTAGCACAGGTCCATAGGGAGAAGCTGGCTAACTTAAGACATGGAACTCCAATAAGGAAAAAAGGTAGATTATCACAGCACAATAAGGTCTTGCATCACCAGTAACAATAACACATTAAGAACTTGCTTGGCAATCTAGATTCCATTTGTTATTCCACCATAAAATGCGCTCCCAAGAAACAGCGACAACTCCAGATCACACAGGCTTCATCGCAGGGAGCGAGTGAGGAAGGAGAAAGGCTCTTCTTCAGCTAAGCCACACCAACCACTATCTTTCAAATTTTACAATCATCGATCCTTGATGAAAGCCTAGATTGATATTTTTCTTTATTTTTCCGGGAAAAAAAAACCATGGAAAGTAGAAAAGGAGGTAGAAGAATGTAACGCCACCAGGCCACCAACTAGCAAACTTGAATCACCACTTCAACTCCAAACCATCACACAAACATACCTGACACAATTGGGCACTCCAATATTAAACTATGTCACTAGATCAGCCCCATCTATTATAGAAAGCTACCAATATAAAATATGAGGTTAATCACTGTTGTCCTCATAAAACTCGCACCGATCAGATAGGCTTTAAAAAGCAGATTTGTCTAATAAAAACAAAGATCTCTAGTAGGGTGAGGAATAAAGAGAGGAGGCAGAGGATAAGGAAGTTCAAGACTGTCTGTCTGAACTAACAGTAAACGATCCTCGATTTGCTCCTACTGTAGTGCTCTTAAATATGCAGTAGGTTAAAGTTGCATTGAAGAAACATCTTGTTGCGCGACGCAAAGGGATTATTTATAATAAAGAATGATACAAAGAAAGTGGGATCAAAGTGTTCAAGTCTATATTATTGTTCTCGGTTTTTTTGTGCTCAATGTATGGGTTCCGATTGCTCATTTGGAACTACAAAACTGCTTTGTTCAAAACCAGTGCCATCAGGTCTAGGTGTCATGATCGAACCTCCAATGCTCTCTCCAAGTTCACATTGCCATCATATTTTACAGCTTGAGAACCCTCGGTCGCCATAACAACTTGAGGCGAGTTGAATGTGTATACTGAAGTAATGATATTATTATTATTACGAGGCATGTGTGTTATATTGTATTTTGATTAACTGATGAGGATAATTTAGTGAAATAAGACTGCAAAAAGAACTCCTATGATTTATTGATTTATTTATTTTTTGGATAAGAACTATTGTGATTGCTAATTTTGCTTCGAAGTCGAATCTTTGATAACCTTTCGTGTTACCAGATTTGTTAGGATGCTGACATGTAAATCCGACAAAATAAAAGATAAAAAACCAGATAAAATGAGAAATGAGACACACAAGAATTTACGTGGTTCACCCAATTGGGCTACGTCCACAGGCAAGTATAGAAGGATTTTACTAAGTAATGTGAGAATACAACTTTTCTCTAATAAAATGAAAACAACAAAAATCTCTCTATTATTAGGAGAAAATACCTCACTTACTATCTTATAAATACCTCATAATTTTATGGGATTACTCTCTCCTCACCCTTTCTTCTTTCTCTCTACTTGCTCTCAAGTTTCTCTCTTTTGGTTTCTATAATGCTTGGATGCATTGCCTATTTATAGGCAAACATCCATGCAAAAGACAAGGCAAGGTAGGTGGCACCAAATTGATACCTAACATTGTTGACAAATTGGTGCCTATTGTTTTTGAATTTACAGTACCAATTAGTGCTAAACATTGTTGACCTTGTCAACAATGTTAGGGTGATTTCACATTCTCCTACTTGAAGATTTTGATGAATTAATCAAGTCTTCACACTTGATCATCTGTGATTCTTCTATCATTTTTATACTTGTTATCTTTATGCTGCTATATTTTTGCTAAGCCGTAAGAGGATCTGCACTATATATACTTATCAGTGTTGACCGGTTTCGTCAAAGCATCTGCTGAGTTTTCCTTTGTGTGAATATTCTGAAAATCCATACTTCTATCTTCCACTACTTCACAAACAAAGTGATACTAAACATCTATGTGTTTTGTTCTTGAATGAAACACTAAATTCCTTGCAATATGTAAGGCACTTTGACTATCACAATACAAAAGAATATTCTTTTATTTGTGTTCGAGCTCCTCCATAAGTTTCTCTATCCATATTGCTTCTTTACAAGCTTGTGTAGCTGCCATGTACTCAGCTTCTATTGTGGATAACGCTACAACAGCCTGAAGTTTAGAAACCCAGCTCACAACTCCTCTTGCAATTATGAACACGTAGCTTATAGTGGACTTCTTTTTCTCAAAGTCACTAGTAAAATCTGAATCAACATAACCTCTGATAGTAAATTATGATCCTCCATAACATAATGCAACATCTGAGGTACCCTTGATGTATCTTAAGATCCCCTTAATAGTATTCCAATGCTCTCTACCAGGATTTGTGATGTATCGACTAGCTGCTCCCACTGCTTGTGCAATGTCTGGTCTTGTACATATAATGACAAACATTAAACTTTCCACTACTGATGCATACAATACTCGAGACATCTCTATCCTCTCTGCTTCACTGCTTAGAGACATACTTGAGGATAATTTAAAGTTAATAGAAAATGGGGTGAAAATTGGCTTACAATCTTGCATGTTGAAATGTCGCAAGATCTTCTTCAAATAATTCTTCTAAGAAAGCCAAATCTTCCTTTTACTTCTGTCTCGATAAATTTGCATCCCTAAAATCTTGTTTGCTGGTCCTAAGTCCTTCATATCAAACTCCCTAGCCAACTATGCATTCAATTCTTGGACTCAATCTTTGTTAGGGCCTATCATTAACATGTTATCCACGTATAACAACAAAATAATGAAATCTTTTTCAAACCTCTTGTAATACGTACAATGGTCTAAGAAAGTCTGTTGTACCCAAAAGTAATTATGAAGGAATCAAATCTCTTGTACCAACACCTCGGCGCCTGTTTGATACCGTATAGAGATTTGTTCAACCTATAAACCAAGTTCTCCTTGCCTGTTTTAGCAAAATCCTCTGGTTGGAGTATATAAATTTCTTCTTCAAGTTCTTTATGAAGAAATGCAGTTTTCACGTCTAACTGCTCCAAGTGAAGATCAAATATAGCATACATTGTCAAGACTACTCTGATTATCGTAAGTCATACCACTGGAGAAAATATCTCATTGAAGTCTACTCCTTCTTTTTTAGCATATCCTTTCACCGCCAATCTTGCACAATACCGCTCCACTTGATCATTGTCATCATGTTTTATCTTGTAAATCCATTTGTTGCCAATGGCCTTTCTTTCTTATGGTAGTGGAACAAGATCTCAAGTATTATTCTTTTTTAGCATACCACTGGAGAAAATATCTCATTGAAGTCTACTCCTTCTTTTTTAGCATATCCTTTCACCACCAATCTTGCACAATACCGCTCCACTTGATCATTGTCATCATGTTTTATCTTGTAAATCCATTTATTGCCAATGGCCTTTCTTCCTTATGGTAGTGGAACAAGATCTCAAGTATTATTCTTATGTAGAGCTTCAATCTCCTCTTGCATTGCTGTCATCCACATAGATACATCTGTGCTTTTGATAGCCTTATGGAAAGTTGATGGCTCTTTATCCTCTGTTAGAAGATAATATGCAATGTTACTTTCAGTAACATATTCTGAGTGCTACGCCGGTGGTCTTCTTTCACTAGTCGACCGCCGAACTTTAGGAGTTTCAGACTCTATTTGTTCTTGCTCTTCATGCTCTGGTATAGTTTTAGAAGAAGCATAATTCTGAGTATTTTCCATATGGACTGTTGTAGTCTCCTTTAAAATGCTATTATAGTCTTTCATTTGCATTTTACCTTCTGCAAATATGACATCTCTACTGATAACTACCTTGTGGGCAGTGGGATCCCACAAGCGATACCCCTTCACTCCATCAACATATCCCAATAATACATATTTTCTGGATTTTGAATCCAGCTTGCTAACTTCTTGTGTATTGTACACCACATACATAGGACTTCCAAATATATGCAATCAAGAATAATCAGCTAATTTTCCAATCCACATCTCCATTGGTGTCTTTAGCTCAATTGCGGTTGATGGAGATTGATTTATCACATAACAGGCGGTATTGACTGCTTCTGCCCAGAATGACTTTTCTAGACTTGCGGCTTTCAACATTACTCTTGTTCTTTCTAATAGAGTTCTATTCATCCGCTCTGCCACTCTATTTTGCTCTAGAGAGTATGCCGTTGTGAACTGCCTTTTGATACCTTCATGTTGACAAAAGTTATCAAATTCATCACTAGTATATTCTCCTCCATTGTCAGTCCTCAAACACTTGATCTTCTTTTCAGATTCAAGTTTCACCCACGCTTTGAAAGTTTTAAAGACTGTAAGCACATCTGTCTTTCTTCTAATTGGATACACCCAACATCTCCTAGAGAAGTTATCTATGAATGATACAAAGTATCTTGCTCCTTCCAAGGATACAACCGATGTTTGCCAACATTAGAGTGAATCATGTCTAAGATGCATTTGCTCTTAGTTGTTGATGTGTCAAACTTCAACCTGTATTATTTACTTGTAACACAGTGCTCACAAAAAGGTAAAGTAACCTTTGTAAGCCAAGGAAGTAACTTCTGATCAGAGAGAACCTTTAAACTTTTCTCCGACATGTGACTTAGTTTTTTATGCCACATCATTGTCTTCTCTTCTGCAGGACTAACTGATGCAATTGACGCTTCTACCTTATGATGTGTTTCTCCTATTAATGCAAATACATTTGCAACTGTCTTTCTTACCTTTAAAACCACCAGCGCTCCTTTGATGATTTTCATGATTCCATTGTCTGTTCGAATCTTACAACCAAGACTATTAAATTGTCTTATAAATAAAAAATTCCTTCTTTAAGTCTTTCATATGTCGCACTTCTAAAATAGTACGAATTAAGCCATCATACATTTTCAATTTGATGGTGCCAATATCAACAATCTCTAAAGCATAATTATCACCCATGAACACTTTGCCTTCAGAGATAGGTTTATATATATAGAACCAATCTCGATTAGGAGTCATATATCATGTTGCTCCTGAATCCATTTACTAGACCTCAGTGAGCTCTTCTTTATCTGTAGAGATTGTTGCTGCTTCACTATATAAAATCTATCCATCTTCTGAGGTGCTCACAACATATCCTTGAGATTTTAATGACTTTGCAGTATTTTCTATACCCTTTTTAAACCAACAATCCCTTTTAAAGTGCCTCCTTTTGCCACAGTTGTAGCATTTCACGGCCTTCTTACTTCTTGATTTGGACCTCCCCTGTCTTTGACTCCCACTAGAGACATGCTCCATTGATCTTTCTCTTGACACCAACAACGCCTCTACTTGGTTTGAACTATTTATGTCTCCTTTGTTTTTGCGCCTATTTTCTTCTTCCAAGATAACGGCTGCAACATCATCGAATACTAGATAATCTAAGAGGATATTATTTGTCAAGTTGATAATAAGTTGATCATACGAATCAGGAAGACTTTGAAGTAGAAGTTTTGCACGTTCATTTTCCTCTATTTGCTGACCCAATGTAGTGAGTTGTGACAATAGAGTTCTTATTGTGTTGATGTAGTCAGTAATCGATGTGGTTTCTGCCATTCGAAGGGTATAAAGTCTCCGCTTTAAGAAAATCTTATTATGCAAAGACTTAGACTCGTATAGCTTTGTTAGAGTCTCTCATATCTCCTTAGCTGTTTTCTTCTCCTTCACACTTGATAATACTTCATCGGCTAATGCTAAATGTATGTTAGCAATAGCATTGCCATCCATCTCATTCCATTTTGCGTCATCAGTGATCTTCGCGAGCCGATCCCCAATTGCTGCCAAGCAATTGTCTTTCCTTAAGATTGCCCTGATTCTTATTTTCTATAGTGAGAAATTGCTCCCATTAAACCTCTTAATCTCGTACTTTGCTGTCATTGTATTCACCAAGATCTATTCAGCTATCATCGTTTCATAAATCTGTAACATATATAAAAATAGTATCGTGTGAATAATACTTTACTAGTAAGTTCTCAGGAAAGATTGGAGGAATTACAAACGATCCCGCTTAAAACTCAATCTCCTTAGACAAAACTTTTTAGACTGTATTTAATCACCGCGCTGACTTTTTATATACGCCAACAATAACGTATATGAACAGTATTGTATGGATGAATAGTTTTGTATAGGTGAATAGTGTCGTATATGTGAATAGTACCCGTATACACGAATAGCTTTTGTGTATTAACAACACCAACCCAAACACTTTGATACCATTGTTAAGATACTGGCATACAAACCCAACAAGATAAAAGGTAAAGAACCGGATAAAATGAGAAATGGGACACACAAGAATTTACATGGTTCACCCAATTGGACTACGTCCACAGACAAGTATAAAAGGATTTTACTAAGTAATGTGAGAATACAACTTCTCTCTAATAATAAGAGAACAACAAAAATCTTTTTATTATTAGGAGAAAACACCTTACTTACTACCTCACAAATACCTCACAATTATATGAGATTATTCTCTCCTCATATTTTCTTCTTTCTCTCTACTTACTCTCAAGTTTCTCTCTTTTGGTTTCTATAATGCTTGGATGCATTGCCTATTTATAGACAAACATCCATACAAAAGACAAGGGTCAAATTGAAACATTGTTGACAAATTAGTACCCATTGTTTTTGAATTTACAACATCAATTGGTGCTAAACATTATTAACTTTGTCAATAATGGTAGGGTGATTTCTCAAGATTAATATAGGCTTATTACAAATGACAATTGAAACGAACAGCTTTAGCCCACTTCAGCCGGTACTGTTCTTCCATAACACTTGACTAGGCCTTTTACTGCTGTGACTGATAATACACTTTAAATGAAACCATACGTCTATATGAAAGATGAGCGGTTTACAAACTTTGATTTATCCATTTTCCTGACAACTCCACCTAGTCGCAAGTGATCAGAATGCTCTGAAGCAAAAACACACGTGCAACAACAACAAACAAATTAAAGACACGTATTACACCCTTTTTTTTCAATGAATAAAACCACATTCTTACAAAATAAAGACATGCATTAATTTGGAAAGGCATATAAACTAATGCCTGCAAATCATTCAAACATAACGTGTGTTTTTTGACTTGCCATATCGACTCAAGATAGGAATCCTGCTCCCTAATCCAAACTAATCATGTAACGTGTTAAGGAGAAAGTGTCTAAAGCTAAGGATTCAATAACTCCAGCAATTGCAGCCGAGAAAATTCCCCAGAACCTGCAGCAACGAAAGTCAGCAGCATCTGCATATCCGTGATCGAGGCACCTGATCTCCGCTGATATAATTGTTTTTGTGCCATGAATGAGGAGAAATGGAACCCTTCATAGAGGACTTTCTAGTAATTTTGTAATCTCCGTGTTCCCTCCTTTCAGCTTCTTCAATCTTCTTCCCAAGTCCTTTCAAAATTATCTTGTCTCAGAGCTCTGTTTGTCTATTAGATTTGGGTCCATATCTTTCTCGGGTTTAATTTTAAGCATCGGGACATAACCGTGTTTAGAGAGCATATACCCCGGCCCATCACTCATCTTAATTCATTGTCAACGTGTTAATGATGGTGGAACCAACATCTATGAACACAAATACCAAACCTTATCATTGTTAATGCGCAATGAATTAATGATGGCAGAACCAATTAATGAATGAACAAGAAATCACCAATTATAAACGTATAAACACGATCATGTCCTTGAAGTTAATAGCATCAAGGTTATAACTACAGCTCATGAGAATTTTACATATTTAAGAGGTCATGGTTTGTCGATGAAATAAATGGCGTCTTCGGAGGTTTATTATTCTACTGGTGAGCAAATGAGATGCTATGTGGTTTTATGCGCATCTTGTCCTGGAGTGTGATAACTTAAACACATGGAATCACCGAAGTCTCGCATGATGATCGGCTATGGAGACTTTTTTCCGCTAAAGCTACAAAATGTCAAGTTTTCAGGTTGGCCTTGCGCTATCAAACCACTGGCTGGCTCATTGCGGAAACTGGGGGATGACAAAAAAAAAAAGCACTGTGAGGGCATGGATTGTGATGCCTGACTGATCGCTTTAATGGACAAATTAAGCAAACACATGGCACCTCTATTTAGGATTATCTACTCCGAAATATTCATGGTCCGCATAGTTAACAAGATGCTTCGTTCATCTTGATTCCGAGCCCAAGAAACTACCATAGAACACTGTTTGCGTCCTCATTACAAGTTGAGTCCATAACAGACATCGACAATACCAGTCAAGGCAGTGATTTTTTATCAGGAGGAGTTTTATTAGGGAACAGAAATGAAGTTCTAGAAATGCCATGTTCATTCTGCGGCAAAAATTTGTCTCGAGCGAGGTTGGGATAAGGCTTAGGTTGTTGATATGTATGTCATAAAGGCACTCGACTCACATCTTTATGGCAGACAATGAAAAGACGGCAGCAAGTATGAACACATAATTAAATAGCTCATTCCATGGAAAATGAAGGATTTAATTTCTCACTAAAGAAATGAATGTAATATTTTTCAACTACTTTGTCCTGCTTTGATTTAATTATTATATTAGCCTCCAATAAAGAAAACGATGGTTGTCATTTTCTTTTTCTACAATCGTGCGCCACAAATCCGCACGCCTTGGCCTGATTCCTAGTTCTCGATCCGTCTTCTGCTTCCATGAAGACATGGTGCATTGAGACTTGGGAATCTGTTATGTACAAATAATCTAATCTTTCCTAACTTAAAGAGCATGACAGCGCAAGTTCTTCCTTCTGTAGTTGTTGCAGAGATGTATGCCGCTCAACTAATATGTCCAAGGCCTCCTTCATCCACCAATGCCTACAAACTTCTCTGGCTTCGTCCACGGTCATCTGTTTTCACGTGTAATTAAATTATTAGGACACAATATCGTGGCAAATTAATGATTTTAACACGGTGCAGCAGCAATTGCTTTAGCAGCAGAAACTGAAGCAACATACCCAAATTCTTTGCCTGACACTCTTCTCCGGCCAAAGATCAAGTTGCTTTGTCACAAACAAAGGGAACATAAATCCTTCGTAAAATGTGCCATGTCTTTTGCTTAAAAAGTTCCATTTGCCTAGTTCATCCTGCCATGCATGTGAATCCATGTTAAAAACTTGTTAAAAAAAATCAAGCCAGCACATAAAACTACAAAGGTAATTTGCAACTGGCAGTAAAACACCAACCTCAACATTGCCAAGAACCCCGGCTTCTTCAAGCGATTCCCTGGAAGCTGCTTCTTCCACGGACTCATCAAGTTCCCAGCCACCCTGATAAACATTCAATTTTAGGCTCTTGATATATATGAGAGGTAAAATACGAGGCCATTTTCTAATTTTTTTGCATAATTACCTTAGGGAACATCATTCCTTGGGTTTGACCCTTCTGTGAAGTGATGACTAGAACCTCCAATTCATCACCAGTTAAACCATCACTACAATTTTTGAATCTATATGGGATGCATCTGCAATTCCAAACATTGAGTAAAATTAACAGGAGTTAATTCTAATAAATTAATACAAACAAATCATGATTAATTTGTTTGAATCAAGAAATCAAAAGGAAAAAAAAAAACATATATGAGGCCCGTGAAGAACAAGTGCACATAAATGGGGACCACGCCCAAGAGAGGAAAAAATAACTCTTTTCCTTCATATCAAACAAAGAAGAGGAAGGCCACCATAATCAAGAAGGAAAAACTCATGGGGACCACGCATTCAGAAAAAAAACAAATTAAGCTCACCCAACAACTTGGCGGCGGCCCATGTTATCATATCTCTGCAACTCCCTCCCTGATCGAGCAACCATACACGCCATTTTCCAGAGATTAATTAATTCTTACCGGAGAAGAAAAGGTGCCTTTTTATAGTTCTTCAATTAAGACAATCTACGGTAAGGGATTGAGTAAACCTTAATCAGTTTTAATTTCCGAAAAACCCACCACTAATAAAAGAAAAAGGATAGGTTTTACAAATATATTCTCTTAGCTTTAATGGGAGTGGAATGGAAAGAACTAGTAAGAAAATGAGGCTGGAAGGCTGGTTGGCAACAACAACGAAGCAAAGGCTTTAAATAGAAAACAAGAGATCAGCTAGAATGGCTCTCTTGCTATAAAATGTTAAAGAGAGACTTTTTGTCTGACAGATTCCCTTTGGTACAAAGAGTATGTAGAACTGCTATATATAGAGAGAACATGGATGCATCTAAACTTATAAGTTTATGAGTTTAAGACGAAGCTAAGGCGTGGTCGTAACAAAGATGTGTAATGAACGCGTCGGCATCTACGTGGTATACGTACGTGTCCTTTCTGTGTTGTTTCCTAGCTATTATTATATTGTTGGGTATAACGGTAGTAGACCTGGCAGTGGTAATTTTATAGGGTTAGCCCACACGGTGTATGAAGAAGGCGAGTTGACTTGGGAGAACTTACCCGCGTGTGCGAGTATAGTCATTGTTGTTAGGTTGGGGTGGATAGGGATGCATGCATGTAGCCCCTAGATCGATATAAATATTTTATTCTCTTTTTGTATGGAATATTACATACTTTTCACGCTCCGTGTTACAGTGGTCTATACTTTGCTAGTACTGACGTGTCTTTGGAGAATAGGCTCCCCCCCCCTCCTTCACTGTATATATATATAGAGAGTATAGAGTATAGAGTATAGAGTATAGAGTATAGTTTGCATGTCAGGCTAGCCTTGAATAATTTGTCACTTGATACTTAGTTTTTTGCATCAAGGCTTAAGCATGACTTTTTATTTCCTTTCCTCAATATTGCAGAAGTTGCAGGCGATCCTGATCACATCAAACCTCTTGTAAAAACGGGCAAAATAATTTAGCTATATATGTCACGTTATGACCTCCAAGTTCTAAATAAGTTACATCTGGGATCGACGGCTAGCGTTTGTATGTGAATTGAGTGCAAAGTATTGTTATAGATGCACATGCAATAGATAATTGGTCATAACTAAACCATATAAAAATAAAAATTTATGGTGTTAATTATTTAAAGAAAATTACGTACATGCAAAATATTCATTTTTATTTTTTTTCTATTTAAAGAGATTCCTTAATTAGTAAATATTGGAGGGAAATAATAAATCCACGTAGCATTTTTTGCATCTATATTTATAGTTAAGGTATCTTATAATTAAATAGTTAAATTTGAGTTACATTCAACATACTTAAATTTGTGATGAGTGATGCATTCTCAAACTTTTATATTACTTTTATGCTCTTATATTCACTCAATGTGTGATGTTCATTCACGCTCTCCCTTTACTTTCTACCCATTTCTTAGGATCAAGTGGCCTGGAATATTCCAGAAACTTTATTAAATCATTGAGTCTTCCTGAGGCTTTAAGCTTTATATAATTTGATAATTGAATTTGTATTTCATCAAAATAATTTCAGCTTTATGATTGATGGTTCATTTTCAAGTTTAATTATATGTTATTTTTTTAGAGCTTGTCTATTTGATACAAGATGCATTTACTAACACTCTCCTTCATGTGTGGTTAAGTGCCATGAATTTTTTATATCTTGAGCTCTTAAATAAATATATAATTTTATAAAAAAATTAATTATGTTTGATGGTTCATTTCCAAGTTTAATTATATATTACTTCTTTAAAGTTTATCTATTTGATACAAGATGCATTTATTAACACTCTTCTTCTTAACATGTGGTTAAGTGCGGAGCCATGAATTTTTTCTGTTTTGAGCTCTTAAATAAATATATAATTTAAAAAAAATAATTACTAACTCATGTATATGAAATTTTGAAATTAACAATAAAATTTTAATTTAAATACACTACTTAAAATATTAAAAAATAAATTTAAAAATACATAAAATTGAATTACAGTAAAAATAAACTTATTATAAAAGTTAGCCACCGGCCAATACAGCAGGAAAGCCACAACTGATGGATTATTTTCGGTTACAGCCACGAAATGCCCGACGAACAAAGTTCTTTGGTTTAGAATAAACTCAGCACGAAGAGTATCTCGCTTTTTTGTTACTTATCGCTCGAGGCTAAATCAATTTGTAATTTTTGTGGTATGGAACACTGTTTACTTTGCTTGGGATATTAGGATGAAAATTTTATCTAAGTGAGAAAATTAGTGCATGTTTTTTTTGGTGTTTAGATGTCATGTTAATTTCAATGATTATTAAAGATTTTCAACAAAAAATAAAAGCTTGGAAGCTTTTATTTTTCTATATGGTCTGGAGTATATAACTAATTCAGAATAATATTATCTTTCAAGAGATTGTAGATCTTAATTCATGATTTAGCTTAATCTATTTTATATACTTAAGATTTTATCTTCTAATTAGTACAAATGACATTAAATTTAAATTAAAAAAAAAATTTAAAATTAGCAAACCAACATATAACATACTGATGTTGTTTTTTATTTATTTATTTATTTTTTTGTCGTATCTCCATATAAGTTTTATTATCATATATGGCGACTCTCTAAATAACCATGTTTTTAATACAATCTTCCGAAAAGAAAATCAAATTTCTTTGGATGATCTCTGTCAGGCAGGCATAATATTACTGTACATCAAGTTCCATGCTTGGTTTGACGTCCTGAAGGGAATCGATTCCGAAAGATAACCACCGAGGCGGCTCTTGTAAGCTGAATATTCCACATCAAGAGCACTTAATTGCAAACATATGTAAGCAGCTCAATGTTGAAAATTGTACTAATATGATGACACAGATCATTATGATTACTACGCTGAGGATTTAATGGAAGAGCCCCC
>SRLM01000324.1:225725-277712 GCA_015708895.1 Populus ilicifolia
ATATATATATATATATATATATATCGAGAGATCGAGAGAGAGAGAGAGAGGCTGTTGATCTTTTTTGAATTTGACCATATATAGAGCATCTAAACAAAGAAGAACATGTGTTTGTGGCCCAAAACAAACACGTGTGGTTTCTGCGTTACGTTTCTCCTACTAATATATATTACTAATTTCGTTTCCATTAATTACGCCTCCTGCAGCTATAGCCAAAATCTTGATGGAGGAGCGAAATCAAGAAACTTCATGAGGACTCTCTTCCAAATTAAATAAACCACGTACCGGCTGAAATGATTAAATGGTTAACGAATCCTTGTTGGACATGAATGTGATTATAATTTCTGAGTATGTCGTGCTAAAAAATTTAAGATTTGTATAATAAATTTTAAATTTGAGTTAGAGTTTTTACTTTTTATAAGAACCTAAAATAATCGAGATTTTATTTATTGATTTAAATTTATAAAATATATTTTTTAGGATAAGATTTCCTTGAATTCAAAAAAATATATCTGCATGTGTATTATTTAATTTTGGATTTATACACCTAAAAAAATTGTAATTTTTTTCTATTCACATATGTAAACAAGATTTTGCTTTTAGTTACATTACAACCCATATCTTGTAATGCAACGGAGCATTTTGGATGCATGGATCGTACCTATAACGATAGTTACGTAATGGTAACTTTCATATCTCGCGGTGATTGCAACCATCATAACATTTAAAATTAATTATCATCATTTGTCTTAATTTATAATGTGCATTTGCATTTCATTGTTTTGTATCACTTAGTTTACATAAATATCAACCCTGATATGTTAATATACTATTTAATTCTACATAATTTTAGATATTTGAGTTTTATATATGTACTTTCTTTGCATAAAGTCGTGATTGTTACACTAGAAATATTTATCGGGGAGACATATATTTATTTAGGCAAGAAATATATAAGAAAATAACGGGAGATGATTACTTGATGTACTTCTTTTTGGATCTCTACGAAAAGGAAGAAATATAAGGACCAAAAGAGGAAGTATGGAAAATTAAGGGGAGCAATAAAATGTGCCGTATTTTTATTCTGGCAAGAAATATGTAAGAAAATTACGGGAGACAATTAGCACTTGATGTGCATATATTTGGATCTACACGAAAATGTGAAAACTATAAGGAGCAAAAAGGGAAGCATGAAAAATCAAGGGTGCGATATTTGTTCATTTTTTATGTAACCTAGCACGTCTTAAACTGTGATTTAGTGCTGGGAACAAAGCTTGGAATATTCATGGGAACATAGCCCTCAAGAGTTAAGGATATCTTCACTGAGGTCTCACAATTTAACAAGCTCTAAATTAATTATCAAGCCAACCGACATCAGTCTCACGAAAATTTGTTTCTTCATGCGTATGGGATTCAATTCACCACTCCTGTAATACTGTTTCTACGAGTCGCTCATCTAGCTGCATCTTAATCTCCTTTACTTACAAGTAACTTTTATTTCATTTATCAAAAACAAGAAAAAAAATCAAATTTTGTGTTCTGGTCTCTTAATGGCCGGTAGACAATAAGACAATTTTCTCTTTTATTTTTCCTAGATTATAAATAATATTGACCGGCAGACCGAAGGTAAGATGATTTTCTCTTGTATTTTTCTTATATTATAAATTTCAAGGGTTCAATAATTATAATGCGTTTAAACACGTTTCATTTATTCAATTCAATCTTCAACCAATTCAATTCTATAATTTACTAATGATTATCATTAATTTGCAATTCAAGCTGAAAAATAATACAAAACAATCATTTCAATTTAATAATTTAAGCTGCCAATTAAAATCTAAAAATACAATTTATATAGTTTTCTAACAATCCAACATATAAATTTTTAATTTAAGACATATACTTTGGTGCATCACTCTTCAAAACAAATAAATTTGTTAAAGAAGCCAAATCTATCTATCTTTTTTTTCTCTACTCCACTACTTGAAATATTAAAAAAATAAAATTGTTAAAGATCAAAACCCCATATAACAAACGGAGCAACATCCTTAAACAAGATATGTCACCCTAAACAAAAAAACCAGTGAGTTGAATTGGTCGGACTCGCAAGTAGTGGAAAAGAGCATGCATTGCCCGGCGCGCCCACTGCATGAGAATTTATTCCCTTTCTTTTATCTCCTTGCTGTTTTATCTTCAAACCTATGCAAATATAAAATAGCTTGAAAAGTTGAAAGATTCTTCCAACTAAATAATTGATAGAGGATTATAATTTCCTCTTGAATTTCTCCAAGATGCCTTCCTTGTAATGCATGGTTGTTAGGTCACCGCTTCTTACTTGTCTTTTGCTTCTTTATTTTTTGGCTTTTTCTAGATGGATTAATTATGCGTGTGTCTGTGTATTGCAGTTATCTTTTCCTTCATCGAACCCAATTTCCTTCATTACTTTTTCTAAATGAATCCCATATGAGTTTTCCTCCCTTCCTATTCGCAATAAAAGAGTTAGTGATTTTTGTTTCTTCTAGGATACATGCCGAAGCCTATCATTTAAAAATAAATTCCAACCTAATCCAATAAAAATCAAATCCATTAGTAACTTGCACGGGTTGAAAAATAATTTATTTAAATAAATTGAAGTTTTTTTAAAAAAATCTTTATTAACTTTTATTTATTGTTGATTATTGCTCTCGATCTCGATCTCATGCTGATGAAGTCTTATTTTATTGTATGGGCTTGAAGGTCAAATTAAATTTTGTGATAAGATTATTAATGTTTTGGTTCTGACAATCACGCTTATCTTTGTTTTTTTTAAATAACTAATGAATTACGCTCAATACTTGCAAAAAATAATTTTTTTAGAGTTTTGAGACTCTTCGATGATTAAGTCAATATTATATAAGAGAAAAAACAGCTTGTTTAGAAAAATCTAAAAAATAAGTTGTTTTCTCTCTCATATATTATTGACTTAATCATTTAAAAATCTCAATTATATATGTATATATATATATATATGAGAAAAAATTGAACCTGCCTAGTATGGGTTACATTAGTTACTTTTATAGCTCCTAAGATCCTCCCATTAATGAAAGGAAAAAATATTTATATATCAATAAAATAATTTTATCTTTTCAGAGGATAAAATATATTTGATTCATTAGAGTAAAATATCTCTAAATATAGATTTAACAGTTCGTTAAATCTATATATATACAGGCTCGATACTTGGTTAAGTCCAAGAATGGTAGGTTTGGAGGCTCATCAAATCCTTACAAGTTTGGGCTCATCGCTTGTTAAATTTAAAGACTGTAGGTTTGATAGTTTTTAAAACTCATATATATCTGGGATCAATATTTAGAAATAATGAGTTATTATCCTAAACTTATTTTATTTATTTAAAATAAAAGATTTAAAAAAATAATAGTATTGATCCGTCAATAGCCTCTAAAATCGTTGTGTGTTATAAAAAGATTTTGAAAATCTCTCATCGCTTGTAAATGATAGTTATTTTACCTTTTTTAAAAGATTTTGCATCTCATATAAAACTATTAGAATTTTTATACCTAGATGGGTTGTCTTTGCTAGGATAACATGTCCTTTGGAAAACAAAATCCTTATTCTTAAGGATCCTACCTCCATGGAGACAATAATGGGGGCTATATCCCCCTCCTTTCAAAGCTGAGAGTCACAATCTTCCCTTATCATGGAAAGAAGTAAACTTGACCTCCCTTGAAATGATTGCGGGGTGCAAACATCCACTTCAAGAAGAGAAAAATATCTATCCCGATGGAAACCAATGCTCCAATTCCACTGATATAGGCTCTTACAGAAGTGTTTGTTTTGCCTTGATTTCTTGTATTATTAGCTAAGAAAGTAGTAGTTGGGAACTTCACTACAGCTAGTGCTAAAAAATTTAAGAATGTTTTCTCTGATTTGGCTTTAAGCTGTTATTCATTTGGTTTTCTAACTCTAATAAATAAGGAGATACAATTAATAGACGCTATGATTGGAGAGAGAATAGGCTTGAGGAGGCTAGTTTTGAGATGGTGAAAATACTAGAAAAGATTCTTACTATCTCATTATATATCCCCGCATTGTATGATGAAAGCTTTAATTATCATTTGGCTTTCACTAGCCATATGGCTTTTGATATAAAAAAATAAATAAACTCTGCTTTCTTTGTTGCTTTGTTTGATAGTAATCTTTTAAATATTTATTATGAATAGATCATTACACTCATCCATGGAGGCGTTGAGCGACTAAAAAGGATAACGTAAAGGCAGCCTTGGTTGCGAACAAAAAGAATCAAGCTGCCTTCAAACGACTGCAATGGAAAAATATTGTCTTAAAAACCGAGCAAAGTGCATTAAGATGACCTGTGCCACGCTAAAAGAAGAAGCACAAGGTTGTTTTACCCGGTTTCACTTTAATTATAAAAATATAAAATTATTCTTTGCTTAAGAAAGAAAAGCCCAAGAGTTTCCTTTTTCGGGACTAGAAGTAAAGGAATACCTTAAGGCCCAAAGATTAAACACGGATCCCATATTACAAGGCTTGCTCCCCAGGAAATAGAGCGAGCCCAATTCACGAACACGGAATCCGATTCACAGTGGATTGCGGGATAGAAACTCCCAAGTCTCCAATCAATTGGCTTGGATTATTAATTTGGTGAGCCTTGTGCATACTCAAGAAAAGCACAATCAATGGTGTCGGTTACTGATCGAACAATAAATTAAAATCTCTGACAAAATCCCACGTATGGAATAAAATTACAGTCGCCTTAAAGAGCAATCGACTTCGAAAAGAGGTTACTGTCCTCGGACAAATTTAAAGAAATTCAAAATCAAATAAGTAGAGAAACAGCCACCTCAAAATAAGAATATTATTACATTCTATCCCTCCTAAACTCGGAGTCTGAATTCGTCATTGCTAGAGTAAGCTACTCATGGCCCGGGCGTCTTCTCCGCTGCAAGAAGTAAAAAGAAAAGGAAATCGGCTACATTAGCTAGCTATCACTCACACGTCAAGACTCAGAAAAATTGAGTGGGCTGCGCACGAAGCTTCATCTTCACACATGAGAGGTGCAATGCGAAGCATCCTCTTGAAGAAAGTTGGCAGTAGTGAGGAGTTACTTCGCTTAGTATGCTCATTTCTTTCAATCTTGTCAATATCATATAATACTGCACCATCATTTAGCTATAAAGTTAAAGAAACTTCCACTTCTTTACCACTTTCTCAAGCATCTCTTGACAACCTTTCTCAATCCAGAATTTCTTGTCACGGTATAATGATTTTTTATTGGTGTTATATCTACAATCAAAGATTCTCCTCCTCCTTCTTCCTCTTTACGATCATCAACCCATTATATATATATATATATATATATATATTACTATACTAAATGAAATTTAATAATATCTGTGACAAGGGAAAAAATAAAAAGGTTAACTTGAAATGTACCTATTAATTTGAAGCTGCGACAAGTCATGTATACAGCTGGTTTGCTTGATCAGTTGTCATCTGTCTTTATTCCTTCCCCTTTTACGGAAACATAAAAGGACGATTAAGAAGTGCTAAGAAACCTAATGAAATTGTCCAGTGCCCAGGGAATTTGAGTAATTACTAGCAGTCGAAGATTGCTGAATAGAGCGCCGAGCATCATCCGCATTTAACTGTATAATTAACCGTCCAATTAAGGCGTAACTAACACGTCAACAACGAGCAATCAAACTTAAAATTAAATCATATTCGAAAGTATTTTTGCTGTCAAAATGTTTCACACGGTCGAGAGGTGTGTATCACTTTTTTATGAGGCGGCAACTGGCAATTATGTTACTAGGTGAGGAGCTGAGGACAGTCCCTCTACGATTTTGCTTAGGATACTTTAGGTCCTTTTGCCCTTATCTTGGACTCAAAAGGCATTTCTCCTGCCCCTACGTAAAAATAGAATAGAAAACATGCGATGGGCGTTCATGGAGAGGACGTCACCGTGTTTTGTCATCACATAATTAAGCTGGTATAAATTACCAAATTAAATAGAAATAATTACATATATTTTAATATCCAGATATTGCTTTTAGGATGGTCTGTTATATAATTATTTATAATTTCATCACAATGGAAAATGCAAGAGAACCTGCCATTAATTTCATTGGCACGCGCGAATCAATGATCTTCGATAATAGCAGTCGAAGATAAGAACTCTTAATTTACTGTAATGGGTAGTGTAATTGCTCTGATTTTGAATTGCTTTTTAATGGTTATGAATTCAAGATTTTTTAAAGTTATTGAATACTTATATGTTATTAGTTTTAAATTTTATAAAATTAGTTAAAATATACATAAAATATAACTCAAACATTTTAATAGTTTTTATATTATTATTAATTTTAAAAACTACATAAAATTAGTAGAGATATTCATAAATGTATCAGACGATAAACACTCATGTTAATTAAAAAGAAACAGTCATTTATACATGGTCATTGTTGACCTGGTTTCAAAGGAGTCGAAATGCGGAGAAACCAATGCCCTTTTTCCACCACTTTCCTTTCAGGAATAGTGACTGTGGCTTGAATATTGCTGAAAGGAAAGTGGTATTGGTTTGAATATTAATCAAGTATTCGTGAAGCAATCTTGTTTTCTTTTCTTTCTCGCTTACCCTCTCTCTCTCTCCCTCCCTGTATATATATGTGTTTGTGTGTGTGTGTGTGTGTGTACTTGTCTACACGTCAAACACTCTTCAATAAGGCAGGCAGGAAGATACACTAGGCCTAAAGCGTGATTTCTGTAAAGAAGATTTGGCCACGTCCCAATGGAGAACAATAGCAGCAACGACGACAGCAGAGGCAGAAATGGAGATGGAGATCATGGATATGTGGGGTTTCCAATTCACAGTCAGGTTATAAAGATCAGGCAAGAATTAGAAAAGATCAAGCATCCATCTCTACAGCAGCTAGAGATGAGAGGGGTTGTAAAATGCAGGATCAACAGGCAGCGATCGCGTTCACCACTAGGTCTAGCTGAGAGACCCATCTCAGTAGGCAACTAAGTTTTAGCAGAGAATTCTCTAGAATAACAAAAAAAAATATAGAAGAGCAGGAGCTAAGCATGCAGGAAGCTAGCATTAATCAGGTCTAGCGATCTAAATAACAAAACCACTTCTTCGTGTATGGCTTGAATTTTGTCATGCAACCAGCAGTTGTACATATATTTTATGATGTAGGACAAGGCTATACGGACCTCCACGAAAGGTTTGATTTCCTAATCCGTGCTTCTTTTCTTTGCTTTCCTTTCTTTCTTCTTCTACTTTTTTTTTGTTTTCTCTCTCTTATTTTCATGGTTATTCTACAGCTCTCTTTTAATAGTAATTTTCTGATGGATTGAACCAACACTTCTGTTTCATTCTTAGATAGTATTCAAGACTGGACAGAATATTAGATTGCCACATACCTATCCTTTCTCTTCTTTAAGATCACTACTCAGATTTCTCTCGTTAGAATAACAAGCGGAAACCAATTGAGTGAGCTCTGCGAAAGGATCGAAGCCCTGCCAACCTTTCGAGTCAAGACTTTAGCACCAAAGGCCAGAGCTGAAGGCTTTATCTACCTTAAAACGACCATAATCAAGTCTATGAGAAACGGCTTTCATTGTCCTATGCTCAGATCAGATCAGAAGTATATTTTTTATCTTCACAATATTATAGCCAATGTTTGTCCCTGCATTAACCATTTGGTTCTGATACAAGATAATCTCCATCTTGATCACTCAATCCCCTTGGTAATCTGGGAACATTTTTTTGTATGGGTTGTAATATCAGCAAAAAACTATAAAGATTGGAAATATCTTAGTAGTTTTATTCTCCATTCTACACATTTATTGCCTTCATATTCATGTTCTACTATCTGCCATCGAGAATTTATTGCTTGAAAAGTATCTTCTCTGTCCAGGCATAAGGAAATTAGAAAAGAAATATCTGTAAAGAATTTGCCGTTATGGCAGTATGCAGCTATGCGTGTACATTTATTTGTTTCAAATTCTTTCCTTACAGGCTTAAAGCAAGCAGAATCATAGTTGTGCTCATTATCACTTCAACGAGGAAAGCTAAATAATTCAACCAATTCAAGCGGTGGCGGGCGGAGTTGTAACTCTTGCACTGAAATTGATCATTTCCCAACAAAGCCTCAGTAAATTGATAGTTGATCTTATAAAGATGCACATTTCCTCAATTTGATCTCTTCCTAGTTCCTACCAAATCAGTGTAGCATAATGCAACTAGAGACAACCGCCGCTCCCCCCACTCAGTATCAAGGAGAGATACGGACGCCATCCCAAATAGAATTTTGTAAATGATGAGACGGTCACCAATCCGTATGGTAGCATACATTGTTAATTGCTATATTGGAATATGACCCCAAGAACGAATAAGACGTAGTTAAAACTTAAAATGACTCCCCTCCCTTTACAAATTAGCCTTGACAAGCCGTTGTGTCCTTGGACAGAAGTGATTTAGCTCTTCTTGTTAGATTTCTCATCACATCTATAATGACAGATTTCTTCTGAATTCTAAACTGGATGGCCAGTTCAGTGGAAGCTGAAACACCTTTTCTCAATGAGGATTCGTCTTCCATTATTTTGGTAGGGAAGTGCTCAAGTGCGATCACACATAATGCAATAACAGTGCGATAAGCAGCTACTTCATTTGCAATTCCGAGAGGGGCATCAGCTGATAAAGATTTGAGAGTGTCCATATCATGCTTACGCACCATTTCCATGTCACTTGCCAGCAGTACTCTAAGGGCTGCCAACAACCGTCCATCTACCAATTCTTGACCTCCTAACGTCACCTGTTAAATGAGACAAACAGGAAAAGACAAACAAATCACTTCAAATTTCAAAATAAAATAAAAAATCCTAATTTGGTCTGTATATACAGTTAAAACCAATCTCATTTTGTTCAGCACCATTATAACTTTGAAAAGCTGCGGGCAGCTTATGACTTACGGGTTCCTTTAGGCTGACTTACAGTTCTAGATACTAATAATTTTGCAAGAACGGTATTGGGGTTCCAACTATTATATGAACTAAAGAGCAATGAGAAAAGTATTCCATTGTCTCCAGCAGAGTCACATGACTTCAAAGATTGTTTGCTTATTTTTCCTTGCACCATCTCTGTTCTAATTATTGACCCTGACACGATCAGGGGGTTTTTAAGATCCTAACAAAACATAACCAATAGCATAACAGAGTCGGATGAGACTTGTCTTGATTTGGCTACATTCCTGGAGATCATTTATAAAGGCACCAGGTTGCTCAACACAAAAACATAGAGAGAGATGCTGTTTATTTTTAGAGAAGCCCACAAAATTAATACTTGTTCATTTCATTAAAAAGGATGACGGAGAGGGAAAAAATAGTCAGAACATCACAGAAAAGCACAAACCTTGAGATTTGCAGCTTCACCATCTAAATTTAACTGGGATAAAAACTGTTGTTGCCATGGAGCTGGTGAAGAGAACTTAGGTGAAGATACCCCAGCAGCAACACTTGCAGCATCCAGAAAAGCTCCATCATATTTAAGCTCAATGCAATCATAAGGGTTTGAAGGTATCACAAATCCATAATCCAATAGGAAAAGATCATTGTTCAAGCAACCATAATTCAGTAGTATGGCATCGTTTTGTTTGATTGGTGTTTCTGCCACAGCCTGATTTGAGAGCATGAGACTTTCAACCAATGATTGATCTATCACTTCTTTTTCGCCCAAATTAGTAGCAAGTCAAAAATAAATAAAAGGAAATGGAAAAACCTGCCTTTATAAGCATCTTCGCACTCCCTGCATCTTGTTCTTGAATAATTTGTGCATTTGGATTGAAGTCATGGTTGCACATGTCAATGAGAGGAAGCATCATGGGAGCATCAATGCAGGTTCCATCTGGGAGCTTTTTTCCATATAAACGAAATGCCCTGGATGAGACTGCTGACATTGACCACCCAAGAGAGGATGCATCTACATCTTGCCTGTCAAAAGGATGATCATTTTGTTTCAGATTTTCAACAGCACGCTTGACTTCTTGTTCAAAATCAAGAAGAAACCTGCATCTTCTATTCACCTGGCATGATGAAATATAAGCG
Organism: Populus ilicifolia; assembly: GCA_015708895.1. NCBI lineage: Eukaryota > Viridiplantae > Streptophyta > Magnoliopsida > Malpighiales > Salicaceae > Populus > Populus ilicifolia. The sequence continues at coordinate 235,854 of SRLM01000324.1, forward strand.
GTGGTTATTTTCAAAGCTGACAACGGTAAGCAAGGTCAATCTTACGGTCCAGACAAGGATATGATGAGACCCCAGGTAGCCTGCTCAGGATTATCCATACTTTATAGATAGGAATAACTAGAATCGGTTGAGCTGATTTCAAAACAAAAGAACAGCTACATAATTTCTTGTAATCACACTCATCAACAGAAATTTGGTCCATGTACGCATTTGTTTGGCATGGTTTTCCAGTTTCACCTCAAACATTAATTCTCAAGCTGATTTTGAAGGAGAGTGTTGACTGCCAAGCTGATCTATGGAAATACCTGGTATAGAAGAGGAGCATACTGCAAGTTCTTTATATCCTCCCCTTGAAAAAATATCGGCACGCTATAAGTTTGCGGCAGGTTGCTGATGTATGGCCACCAGAAGGAGTTGACCCTTGCTCTTTCTTGAAGAAGCTTCAAACCCAATTTCATTGCCCACAGTTCATCTGTCAAATGCTCCCACACGTCCAATTTACTCGTGTTCAAAAGTGTAAACAGCCAGATTTAAAATACATGGAGTTACAAATTCATGTTGTGCAAGGAAAACCTTATCCTACAGATATAAGGTTTCACATTATTGGAAGACTAAAAATAGCACCTTCCATCAAAGAGCACCAACAGAAATATATCACCATCAATTTGGCATATGATTTAACATGTTCCCTCGCAAAAATTGACAGCAGAAGATACAAGACATACATTCCACGAGCCATCACCCAAAAAATTGATATCAAATAGAAGATGCTGTTTAAGAAGTCCAGAGTTTCAGTTTTCGGAAGCCTCACAATTCTGAGCCTCTAAAATGTACATAACAATATCTCCTGTTTACTCAACATGAACTCTTAATCCGTGCATCAAGGAAGCAGCTTGTAATAAAACCAAACCACGTTTTATATGGAAAAAACAACCTAAGCATATCCAAGCTATTATTGTACTGACAAACTTGAACTGAGCTTTCGATCCATTCAATGACTTCTAAGTTATCCTAGTTGAGGGTATATTGGCCGATGAAATACAACATTCACTACAGTTACACTACTAGCATTAATATAAATTTATTAGGACCGCAATGAAGCAAAATTGAGACGTCAAAAAGAAGCATTGCAGTAAAAATCCCCCGTCCACCAAATAAAACCCATTTGCAGTCTTCTAAAATCAAACAGAACAAGCACCCAAAAAATGCACAGACACCCACGAATAGGGGAAAAAATACATACCAGGAACTTTTTGGGCTAGTTTAACCAAAACAGAATGAGCCTCATCAACTCCATCTTCATCTCCAAATTTCAAGGGTATGTTATCAGGAAGGGCAATAAGCTGAGACCCTTTTGGGATATCATGAGAGGCAATCAAACCAAGACCATTGATTCCATCTTGGGATATTTTAATGGCCTGGTGCACGAACCCACCTTCGCGCCTCACCCATTTGATCAGGTCTGGTGGGTGTGGGACCAGACGCTCTTGATAGGATGAGGCTGTGGCCGTGGCAGCGCATGTGAGTGGGCGGCAAGTGGTTAGCGAGGCCATTACAAACTTTGAAACAGCCATGATCGGTATCCTCAACCTCAAGCTCTGCTACACTGAAGTGAAGCCACCCCCTGAGTAGAACTAGAAAGAGCAAGAAATTAAAAAAAAAAAAATCAGTAAATTTTATGATTTTAATAAATCTTGCTCTTTTTAGGGTCTTCGCTATAGTTGGGCCACAAAGATGAGGCCAAGAGCCCAACACATTAAGCTCCTCAAATTTGAGTGTGCCATCCATGGTGACCTTGAATCGGTTTAACTAGTCTAATCAATGGTTTAAGTGATTAATTTTGATTTAAACAATTTCTTACTCGATTGGAGTGGTCTAGAATCTTGATCATCCACTTTCCATCGGCAAAGAAAATCTGATCAAACCACTCACAGGTGTTGAGAAAGCTGAATGAATACAGTGACAACGCATCGATTTCTAATTTATTACAATCATAGTTAAATCGTAACCATTGTAACTTTTCTTATAAAAAAATATTATGGACTGTTAGAAAAGAAAATTTACATGATTTTTTTAAATTATTTTTATTTTTAATATTAAATTAGTTAAAATTTTAATTATTTTATTATTAATTTTTCATAAGATTATTCCATTCCCATCTAATGCTTATTTTGCTATTAAATAAAATTATTTAGACATTTAATAATATTTAGATAATATTTTTTATAATATTAATAAATATTAATTTTTTTAAATAATAATTATTGTTTTTTCAATTCTTCTTAGCTTTTCATATATATATATATATATATAATTATATTATTAGATTAATCACGTTTATTCAACTTATTTACATGAATGATCCGGGTTTATATTTTTATTGTTAATTTAAAACATTGTTATTATTTAAAAAAATTATGTATTTTTTTATATTAGTAAAAAACTAAAAATATGTTTTTATCTTTTAAAAGTATTCAAGTAAATTCACTGTAAAAAAAAAGAAAGAAATAAAAAAAAACTAAGCTATCCCTTGTCAGCTATATATCATACATGGACCCGTGAAAGATCATTCTACCCCGAGCTAGTTCATCCAATTTTATTTTATTTTATTAAGATCAAATATGTAAATTCACTATGAATCACGCCTTTGTTGCAGTATTTTTCACGCCATTTACTTTTTAAAAAAAAAATTCACAAATTCAATGTCCGGCAATAGAATTCCCAATTTATAATTAAAACACAATAAAAATAAAATTACGAGAACTTAAAAATAAAAATAACTTGCAGATTTTGTTTCGAGAAATAAACAGGATCCATAAATAACCACCAACAATACCGACCACCATCACCGCCATATATTCTCTAACCCCTAGTTCCTCTTAGAGTATCCATGGAATCCCACCTAGCACCCATCATCATCATCACCTTAAACTCCTCGAAATCAATCATCCCATCACCATCTCTATCAACCCCACTAATCATCTTCCTGCACTCGGCCATTGAACAAGGCTCCCCCAAACTGGCCATCACTTTATGCAATTCTTCAGCAGAGATCGACCCATTTCCATCAATATCATAAACAGAAAAGGCATCCTTCAGATTCTCCATTACCTCATCCGTGTCCACCCCCTGTGTGTTTAGCGCTACAAATTCTTGCAAATCAATGAATCCATCACCATCGGCATCGAATTCTGTTATCATCCTTAGCAGCTCCTCTTCGCTTGCTTCATGACCCAATTTTTTCCAGAATGAATCCAGTTCAGCGGATGAGATCTTGCCGTCTCCATTGACGTCGAATTTCTTGAAAACTTGCTCAAGCTCTTCAACTTGGAGTCTTAGCCTCACAGAGGATGATTTGGATCCGTTTATTGAAGTAGCCATCCCAGATGGCGAATCGATAGAAGAATCCGATTTCTTGGATTTGCGGTTGAAAAGGCATTTAAACCCCATTCCTTCCCCATACAAAAAAAAAATGAATGAAAGGGAGAGAATGGTGGTGTTATTTTTTAAAATAGAATGTTAAAATTAGTTGTTAGAAATTCAATTTAGTTTCCTGAAAAGCAAATTTGGAAGGTTTGCTAGGGAGGAAGGAGACAGTTTAGGCGCTTCATACCCATCATAAAAGTCCATCCCATCCTCAGTTTAGGCGCTTCATACCCATCATAAAAGTCCATCCCATCCTCTCTTAATGCTTGTAATCTCTTCGTAATTATTATTATTATTCATTTCCTACTCTTTTCTTAAAAAATCTCAAAGAGGATAGAATTTGCATGTTCTTATTATGAATCGCATTTAGTGCTGATACGTTACTCAGGATTTCTCTGTAACTCGTATATATATTTACCGCAACAAGATCCTCCTTTTAGTACAAGTGAAAATATTCAAGAAACTAATCATAACAAGGCCTTGAAATGTCTGGGAATGTTGCTAGTTCAGTGTTTTTAAAAAAAAAATGAATTTTTTGTTTAAATTTTTTCTTGTTTTGATGTGATAATTAAAAAAAAAAAGTAAAAAATTATTCAGATGGACAACGAGGATGCATCTTCAGCATCTCCAGAGCCTTGTGTACTGGGTTCTATGGATGGCTTGTGCTTCAGACAGCCAGCAATTAGCAATCCCCCTGTGCAGATAAAAGTCTACATGGATGGTTTGTTAAAGATAGAAGGAATTAAGAATTCAGTTTGTAGAAAATCATTATAATAAATTATGATTTACATGCTTTTGTTAATGACTTACATGGGCATGGAAACGGTATTAATTAGCTCTTCTGTAATGGAGCATTTAGAATTAATTTGCGCATGCATGAATGCATGGCGAGGCATTAAAAATTAGCCATCCTAAATGTTTCCTATTTAAGGTTCAGGACCCTCTCTCTCTCTCTCTCACCATCACTTGCACAAGCCTCGTTTACTGCTCGTGAAATACACATATTCTTGATATTTCAGTGCCTAATAGTTAATTAATCAATAGATTCAATGTCGAGGATCAGGGAGAACAGGATGAGGAAGGAGTTGAGTGACATTGCAAGGGACACTTCATCTGAATATTTCAGTGCAGGAATTGCTACCGGAAACGCGTACGATTGGGAGGCCACGGTTCATGGGCCACCGCTCACCCCATATGCTGGCGGTGTGTTTCGGTTGGGTGTCAGTTTTCCGCAAGAATATCCATTTAAGCCACCAAAGCTAACCTTCTTAACCAAGATTTACCACCCAAACATCAACGACAAGGGTAGCATCTGTGTAGACATATTGAAAAACAACTGGAGTGCAGCCAACACAATGACTGCTGTCTTCAACAGCATATTGCTTCTAATGGCATCCCCGAACCCAGATGATCCTTTGGTGCCTAGTATTGGCAAGCAGTACATCAATGATAGACTCAAGTTCGAGCAGGTAGCTAGAATGTGGACTGTCAAATACGCAGCTTAAGGATCAGCGCCAAGAATTACAAGTTATTTTCAAGCACATCCTATTCGTATTGACATACTATATATACGAAAATAAGAATTTTAATTTAATTTTTAATTATTTTGATTGTCTGGGCCAGCAGGATAAGTGATTCCGTAGGTGTCGTTTTTATTTTTATTATTCCTTCGAGCATTATGGTTTTTTTAATTTAGAATAAAAGGGTTGTATTTATTTATGGTTAATGAAATAATTTAAAAAATACATGACCGAATGGAAAGAAGAAAAGAGTGGTTACGGAAGAAGGATAGTAAAAAAAGCTGATCTACCTAATAAAAATAAAATGTAAATATTTTATTTTGAGAAAGCCCTGATTGATAGTGCGAGGAACTTGCTTGCTTCTTTTTGTCTGCTACGTCTTCGTTCCGAGCTGAAAAATGCTCTAATGGCGGCCTTTTTTGGGCACGCTCCTCAATGTCTAAAGAAATTGAGCGACCCACTTTCCCCTTCCTTCTCTTCATCCTAGAAAGTGCATTTACGCGCCGCTACTCTGCTTCTATCCTAGAAAGTGTGCGTTTTAACTTGTATGGTCAAGGTTAAAATTAAATATAATTTAATTACACATAAAATTTAACCATGAAAATTAATTTTTCTTGCTTTAGTGGTTTAGGACGCATGCAGTGACGCGATTCAGAAAATCAAGCAGATGAGAAGGTTAGATGACACCTGCTACCTGTTAAATTCTTCGAAAGAAGTCAGCTCCGAGTCAGGAGTTGTAAGCTCACGAGTCAGAGGAGAGGACCCAATCATAGTGGCTAGAGCCGAGGGCCTAGAAAACTTGTACTCAGGATGTGGATCCATCGGATGCCATGACACTGCGGGAGCAACCCCACTCCATTAACCAGCGAAGGGATGCAATAATTTTATTTGTTTTTATATTTTTTTAAAAAAATTATCTATTTATTTTAAATTAATATTTTTTTAATATTTTAATATCATTTTAATATATTAATATTAAAAATAATTTTTAAAAATTATAAATATATTATTTAAAATATTTTTAAATAAAAAATATTTTAAAAAATAATTATAATTATAGCAACAATTAAGTTCAAGACTAACCATAACAAGATTAGCAACAATTAAGTTCAAGACTAACCATAACAACATTCAAATGAATCTCAAGACGCTAGCAAAATACTAAAAGTATGATAGTAAAAAATTTGAAAATAATATAAATTATATTTTAAAATTATATTTAATTATTTAAGTTATTAAATTAAAATAATTTATTTATTTAATGAAAACCAAGTATAAAATAATATAAGGATTTGGAAATTTTAAGTTTAAAATTTTTTTATTGAAAAATATATTAGAAAATAATATAAATTATATTTTAAAATTTAATAATAAAAATTATTAAATTAAAATATTTTTAACAGTTGTAAGAAAAAATAGGCAACGTGGCAATCGTCAGAGGCTGCGGGAAGTCTAATGGAGCACTCAAGAAATGCCAGAGGGAGCTGCTTGTCCAACAGTAGAAAAAGGGGGGGAATATATATTTTCGTGAAACCTGACACCACCACATGCCTAGCGATGTAAACTCTGTTAGTAGATAAATGCAGACAGCAACAACCAGCACGGGAAGGACAGTAACTAAGGAAAACACATGGTTAGAATCCTTGACTTGACTTGCCTCCGTCAGGACCCTCTCGCCTTCCCTCGGCTTTGCCCTGTTCGTTACTCTAAATCATTAATTTTAATTAAGTGATAATTGCCATGATGGCTCTATTATGATAATGACAATTATTTAAAATCTTATTTAACGGAGGGAATCCATGAGCTCCACCCTATGCTTAAAAGGCGTAACCCCAGATTATTCTTAAGCATATTTTAACCCAAAATCAAGTCGAGTAAATTATTTTTAGTCCCTAACTCTTAAACATAATCATAGCTTAGTTCTACATATTTCAAAGCATATAACTTAGCTCCTTTGACTTGTGATGGCTATTATTATATTATTACGAGCACTTGTTTTGACTTGAAGAGCTTAAAAAGTGACGAGGTAGCTTTAGAATTAAGAAAAAAGCGGCAAAAGTTTTAATAAATCAACGATGAACATAAGTCAAGCGATTAGTTTGTTTTTAAAAAATATAAAGGACTAAATTATTAAACTATCTAAAGTAACATGACTAGATAAAATTAAATAAAGTAGGAAATGTCCAATCCAATCATGACAATGAGTCCGGCGACAATCACTCAGAAGAAGTCCACCGTCCAAGGGCCCGTTTGTCGCCGTGAAAAATAAAAACATTTTTTTTAACGTTGTTTTTTAAAAAATACTTTTAAAAGCAATATACAAACCTGCGCTCACCTAACCACCAGAAGAAGGGAGACGTCAACAGGTTAAAAAACTTTTGAAAAAGAGAAGCCTGACACTCGATGGTTTGTACCTGATTTTTCTCTGTTGAAGAAACGAGCTCGTATGTTATGCATACCAATTAAGCTAATGCTATTATTATTATGACAATGAAGATGATGATGGAGCCATCAAAATCATCTCTACACTTCATAGCCTGCCAAAGATTCTTCACAGCCGTCCGATCAGGCGACCTTGACTCTTTGAAACAGATAGTGGGGGAGCAGCCATCTGATGTGTCTGATCTAATGTCTTTGCAGACTGATGCAGGAGAGACTGCTTTGTATATAGCTGCTGATAATAATTTGGAAGAGGTTTTTAGATATTTGGTAAAGCTTTGTGATTTAGAAACTGTGAAGATCAGGTCGAAGTGTGACCTGGATGCCTTCCATCTTGCTGCTAAGAAGGGTCACTTGGGTAGGTTTTCTGATACTCTTTTTTGCCTTTTTGGTCTACTTGTATGCTTAATTACTGTCTTCTTGTCTGTGGTATGTTCACAATTAGATTAATCGCTTCTAGACTTTGATTTGTAAAGTTATCGCCTTTTTGTTTAAATGGCTTCTTTTCTCAGTTGAATTGACTCCGATGTCCACTGTATATGTGTGATTGGAGGTCTATGGCTGCGATTTCAAACAGCACGGTGTTTATTTTTTAAAATCCATGGTAGTAGAGTTATTCTGTGTAATGGGAGGTCTTGGTTATGGTTCGTTTCCTTGATTGGGCACATGTAAGGGAGAATGGCTTTCCATAATATAAGTCATTTGCTGGATAAAGGTGGTCAGTCCAAGCAGCAATTCTACCATATTTTTCTTTGAAAGTTATATAGATCACGCTGATTGAAATTGGCTAGAGTCGAATAGAACGTTAGCTTTGCATAATCACAGAGGCGTAGGAGATTGTGTTCATGAAGATTGAGCTTCATTTACATAAGGTAGCTATATTTAATATGTCCGATCAGGATTGAGCCTCACCGCCAGCATTTTGTTAACTAGTTAGTTGGTGGCAGGTCGTTTAACTCTTTATGGTGTTGGATATTGGTTTTAGGCATCGTGAAGGACCTTTTAGTCACTTGGCCTGAACTTTGCAAGGTATGTGACTCCTCCAATACTAGCCCCCTCTATTCAGCCGCTGTTAAAGATCACCTGGACGTGGTGAATGCCATTCTGGATGTTGATGTCAGCTCAGTGAGGATAGTGCGTAAAAATGAGAAAACTGCTTTGCACACAGCTGCCAGGTATGGCCTTCTTGATATGGTAAAAGTGCTTATACATCGTGATCCTGGTATTGTCTGCATCAAAGATAAGAAAGGCCAGACTGCACTCCATATGGCTGTAAAGGCTCAGAGCACTTCTGTTGTAGAGGAGATATTACTTGCTGATCGCTCAATACTAAATGAGCGTGACAAGAAAGGTAACACAGCAGTGCATGTTGCGACAAGGAAATTGCGCCCCCAGGTACTTCAACTATCGACTGCTAATTAAATATGAGAACATGTCGTAGTTGGCTGTCTTTTATCTAATTGTCACCTCAAATGTATTATACGATGACCAAATCTGATGTGTTGATTCATGGAGTGATTATGAGCTTACTAGCTTCTCCCAGGATCTTTTTCTGTAGCATTGGCACAACTGTTCAAGGAGTTTTTTCCTATCATTTCTCTTCCCAGTCGCATCATGCTTATACTATGTTCTCTGTTTCTCAGATAATAAGCTTTTTGCTGGGCTATATATCTATTGATGTTAACATCATCAATAATCAGCATGAAACTGCGATGGATTTGGCTGATAAACTCCCATATGGAGAATCTGCCTTGGAAATCAAGGAAGCTCTCACAGAGGCTGGTGCCAAGCATGCTCGGCATGTTGGTCAAATGGATGAAGCAATGGAATTTAAGAGGACAGTTAGTGATATCAAGCACGAGGTGCATTCACAACTCATACAAAATGAAAAAACCAACCGAAGAGTTTCTGGCATTGCAAAAGAACTAAGGAAAATCCATAGAGAAGCTGTCCAGAATACAACCAACTCTGTCACTGTTGTTGCTGTTCTTTTTGTCTCGATTGCTTTCTTGGCTATCTTCAACTTACCTGGGCAATATATACAGGATGGAGCTGAAACAGGGAAAGCTAATATAGCTGACTATGTTGGTTTTCAAGTTTTCTGCCTCTTAAATGCAACATCTCTTTTTATATCGTTAGCGGTTGTTGTGGTTCAGATTACTTTGGTGGCCTGGGACACTCAGGCTCAGAAACAGTTAGTCTCCATAGTTAACAAGCTGATGTGGGCTGCCTGTGCTTGCACTTGTGGAGCATTTCTGTCAATAGCATTTGTGGTTGTAGGAAAGAAAAGTTCTTGGATGGCTATAACCATAACTTTAACAGGGGCACCAATTCTAGTTGGGACACTTGCAAGCCTGTGCTACTTTGTTTTCCAGCAGCATCTTGGAGCTTTCCGGGATTCCCAGAGGCGCATCAAAAGGGCAAGTGGAAGCAAATCATTTTCTTGGTCAGTGTACTCGGCAAATATATCAGACCCTGATGAGTACAACTCGGATCTGGAGAAGATCTATGCTTTATAAATACTTAATCGAAAAAATAAATGTATATAAGATGCTCTGGGTACTTATTGTCTCTCTGGCGCCGTCTGCACAACTGTTTTTTTATCCTTCTTTCCCAACCAAGATTTAGATAAGTATTGTTGGTTGGTTATAGGGTTTGGATTTTAAGGCGCAAGGAAGTTTCCACTGGCATGCTGCAGTTTTGTTATCTGAAAGTGGATTTTTGTAAATTCGAATGAATTATGATAGTTTATTGCACTCGTCTTCAGTTAGCAGCTTCATAGAAGAGATTACCAGTTTGACTGTCAATCTTACTGCAGAACAAGTTGAGCAACTTGTTTTTCGCCCCATAACGGAAATATGCAATCACTAATAAGATTTTCTTGCAAGGTTGATTTGGATGCAAGCCCTACTCCATCTTGAATTGTTGGTATCGGATCTATCAATCAGGAATTTTTGTTTGCTCGCTCTTGAGTTGACTGAACTTCTCATCAGATCTGTCAAAATATCATAACATCCAATATTTCAACCTGGGATGACACATTTAACGGAATGTTTAATAACTCGTTGTCAAGTCATTGAAAAAGCGGGTGGTGGTAGAGAGGCGAGGAATCCGGTACCCCGAGACACCGGCCAGATGCAAGCGATACCACCTCGATACTCCTCTCAAGGGGAGACTTGTCAACAAGGGATACAGCCACCATGCTAGGTTACGCTAGGGCATCAGCGTTTCTTTTTGGTTAAACCGCTTTTGAGGGGAAACACTGGTCAAAGACCCCCTTTACGTTGATTCCCCTCAGAGGGAGACAGGTTTAGGGTTTACAGGCGCACGGGCTGATCCCTACCCCACACCCCCCAAGATGACCTGCAGCCTCCCGTTACGCCAATATAAAAATCTCAAAATCGCCACCATAAGCCGATGTGGGATGGGTAAACTTCTTTGGAAGAAGCACTTACGATGGTTAAAGAGCCATGATGGAGAGATGTTCGCATAAAACCACAGCTGGATAAGGTGTTTGCTGATTGCTTTCATATAAACACAAAGAAAGGGGAGATGTAAAGAGATCGATTGATAAAAATTAGTGTAAGCAAACATTTGGCGAAGATCGATGTGATGAATACATGAATTAGCTGATTCCTTCTTTTTTTTTGTTTCTTCAAGTGGCCATAACAGCTGAGCTGTGAAGTAGACAGACAAACTGCATTCTCTAAAATAATTTGCTCCCATGTGGTTTTCAATAAAAAAAAAATAAAAGAACCACATGCATGTCACCGTCTCCAAAAATAAAAAAATAAAAAGAAGAAGAAGAAGCTCAGGAGAACCTAAGCTTATCTCAAGTCAAAACGATCTCTTTCACCATCCCAGCATCAATAAAAACAGACAGACTAAGATATACAATTTTACAACTTATACCACCTCTACTCTCATCTCCTGTGAAAAACATGATTAAAGTTGTAGCTGCCCCGGGCCTTTTCTAGATGATCTTGAAGTAGGCTCACTATTACCCAAGGGAAGTCGGTGCCCCGATTCCTCTGATCTTTGTACATCCTGCATGAATAATCGGGGCACAGTAATTCCAAGCAAAACACCAGCAGAATCAAAGCCAAAGTGAAAAGACAACCAGAAAATTAAACACGATTAAATATTAGATGCTTTGCCACTATGGACAAACATGAACTTGATAATGTTTACAAATACCTAAGAATGTCTTCCCCTTGACAACAACACCTTATCCACCCTCACTCATCATGTGCCAATTGAGATGAACCTCTCACAACAAAGGAACTTCATGATAAGCCCACAAATTCCTCTACTAGCCAATACCAACCAAAGTTCCCTTAATGTGCTCTCTACTCTAGTCTAGTCATTCTTGCTCCTCGCCTAATTCCCCTAAAATTCTACTCCTATCATCAATCATAATGCCAAAAGCAGTTTAATTAAACATGATAACAAATAGAAAATAATGAGATGAAGATATCCAACAAACCTTTGATGCTGAGGCAGAACTGTTGCGAGACTGTGCCTGCACTTTTGCATGCATTCGGTGTCCACGTTGCATTTGGGCAAACTGATGCAGCCTTGAAGTGAAGTTAATTCCATTATGCAAATTAGAAGTCCCTACATCCTGGTTTACATCACCATCCTCAGAGATTTGCGATCCACATGGAATGTGTTGTAGAATCTGAGAGTAAGGGTTTCCTGAAGATGTTCGTTTAACTTGATCACCACTGAAGGAATATGAAGGAACAGTTTTTAAACGAGTTCGCAGCATCTTAAAAGAGGCACTTTGCTGCATTCATGAAGCCAATGAAAAAGAAACATGAGAAGCTATAGTGAGGTGGCAGTAACACTAATAGCATCTCTTAAGCAAGGAAGCACTTAAATGCTCATCAATATATAACCAAGCTCTTTAGCACCAATCTAGATCAAGCTCATCTTTTCAAATAACCACCACCACTAAAAGTTAGAAAAGCATTAAATATTTCATCAATTGGTCATCACCGCTCCTTATTTTGTAACATTAATTGCAAGATTGAGCCTCTCCTTCACAATTACAGAATACAGAAAATAAACATGCATCCTATATACCACCTTCCACCATTCATAAAAGGTAAACAAAACCCTTGTTAAAGGTCCATTAGACAAACAAACCAGAAGCATTCAGAAACATATGCATGGTCTGCACCCTTAGATGATACATTCCCCTCAGTATTAATCTCTAAGAAATTTAAAGGGCACCATAATCATATTAAATCTAAGACAATCTGCGTGTCAGAAAAATGAAATAGGATTCATTACAAAGTAGATGAGGAACATTTTTCCTAACCGTATACATGCATTCAAGCATGCAAGAACAATAGACAAACATGCATGTGTGAAACTGCAGCCTTTACATATAAAAATTCAAGAAACTCAATGGGAGCAGTATACAATTCTTCAGATACCTGTGGGAGCAGCATCAGAAGGCCATATAAAGCTTTTAACAACCATGTATATCTTCCAGGTTCAAGAAGCTGCAAGAACCACAAAATGGCAGAAACACTCAGCATAACAAGAAAGACCCAAGTAAATGACCTTGCAACACAATCTTGCAAGCATCACATGCCAGATCAAATTACATAACAATAAGCGAACAATTTTTATTTTTCTATTCAGACAAAGAAATCCATGGAATTACCAAATATTAGACAATCCACAAATGACCAAAAGAAATCAAAATAAACATATATCCATGTCAAATTCTTTTATTGACAACTAATAAAGTTATAAATTATAGGCAAAACAGAGGTAACTAAGAAGTGTGTTTAACCAGGGCACCTGCAATCTAAGGTAAGCAAAGATGGGAGTTTCCAATAAACGAATTAATTTATCCAGCTGTACCAAGAATTTGACATTAATATCTTCCTCTACCAGTGACTGAATCACGGCACTGGCATGCTGATAAGTCTGTGAAGAAAGGACAAAAGATGGATGAATGCATGAAATTCATATAGCTTTAAACTTCACAAGAGATGATAAGGTATGACCACGGCAGGATCCTAAATTCTTACCTGTGCTAATAAACAAAGGCTTATAATTGCCATGGGCGAATGGCACCATGAAGCATACAAAGAAACAAACAAATCTTTCCCAGCAGAATTCACCAGAGATTGTTTTAAAAGATCTCGAAGCTCAGATAACTCAGAGGATGTGAGTAAAATCAAATTCAAAGCCTGGGGAAAAGAGGAAAAATTGTAATCAAGTAAAATTGAACAACAGGTAGAAAAAAAACTCAAATTTTTTGCCTTCTTCACTATTTTCCCAATTATGTATTGCCAATGCAATATATATATATATAAGAAAAGTAAACAAGAAAATCCCTGAAAAGTATTATTCCATTTGGCCTCAAGCACCCCCGATTTATGTTCCCAGATAATGAGCAAACCTGAACCATGATAGATGCAAAATCCAGGTCAGCTTCCCCCTCTAATATTGTAGAAAGTTCACGATAGATCCTTTCAGCATCTAAAAGAACACAGAGTCGTCGAATTATCAAAGCACCGCGCCTAAGAAAACAAAAGAATAGTTTGCAGAAGAAATAAGACACGTGATTAAAGCTACACTCAAACTGCCACTGGCAGACCAACTAAACCACAAACACTAAAAAAATTACAAATAAAGGGAAGGCAAGATGAGAGCAAGAGGCTCACTTTTCTAGAAGAGAATGATCATTGCGGAAATTATGCACCAAGAAAACAACAAGCTGGCGGAAGTGTTGCTGGTCTTTCGCTATGCATGCATGAACCTCAAGAACAAGAAGTACCACCTAGGGACAAAATCAGAACTGCAACAAATTAATTATATAAAAAAACACTACAGGATGTTTCTTTGATCTGTATGCATATGAAAGCAATAAAATTAATAGATTGACCATAACAAGATTGAGATCCGAAGCGTTTGTTTTTCTGGTTGGCAAATGAAAAGGTGTTTTCACAGGGAACATTACAAGGAAAATAGAAGTCCAGAGAAAAGAAAGAAGGAAATGAGATTCTAAACAAATGAGAAAAATTTCGGCAATGGAGTTTATACTTTCCTACAGAAGAAACAGACCCACTCCATGGGCAGGCCTGATGAGTTGTATGATCCATGGTGATAAAAATATTAATCTGATAGCTGATGTATTGGTAGATACAAGAAACAGAAATATGTGTACAAATATACCAAGTACTCTTTATCACACGGTTTAGTGGGATTTCACTATTAGAATCCTATGATTTGTTTCTGATGCCATACACCTCCATGACTTTGAAACAGTGCAAAACACGATAAATGAAATAGCACTTGGAAAGAGATCTCCAAGATTGGATCTTTAAGATTTTCTGCAGGGCGATTTGTTTCAATTAAAGTAAGATTGTTTTGGCTTTTGCACCTTTTTCAAAACCATATGACCGTAAATTTATGTACAAAACAGCAAAGCAAATTGAAGATGACAGCCATGGACAATTGTGATGTGAAAACCCTTCCACCAGCTTCCACCCAGACAAAACACATGAGCACCTAGCACGAAACTTCAGTCCTAATTTTTGTGATGTCCCCCAATTAGCTGGGCATACCATTCTCATGTTCCTGAAAGAAACTGATTGGAAAATGTTGTGATATGCAGGATAGAAATCAGATTGGGACTCTTTACATGAGACCAGGACTGCTTTCAGTGGACCTGGAGATTGAGGGGAAATTTGTGATGTCCCTCAAGTAGCTGGGCATACCATTCTCATGTTCCCAAAAGAAACTGATTGCACATGTTGTGATATGCGGGATAGAAATCAGATTTGGATTCTTTCTTTACATGAGACCAGGACTGCTTTCAGTGGACCTGGAGATCAAGGGGAGATGGCCCAGCTGAGTGCAGGAAGGTGTGGTTATTTTCATACATTTCTATACTGCTTCCTTCATCAAGTGGTTTTTAGTTCCCTATGTTCTATGAGTAGAGGGTGATCATAGGTCAGAAGGAAAGTCTAATCCAATTACGGATAGTTTTACATACAATAGATCCATCCCGTGTCAACCAGAGCAATCTAACATGTATCAACCAAAACTAGTGTACGAGACAGTATTGAGCTTTCAATTTACCATATAATGAATTACGTTTGTTTTGTTCTGTTTGCAAATAAATTGAAAGTTCAATGGATACTAAACACAAGCATACAGAGGCCAATCTCATGGGCAACCTTCTATTATGATAAAAAAAAAAAACCCATCAATCCAGATGCATGCATATGAACAATATGATCTATTACTTCTGGCATAAAAAATTCTGAAAGGAATAATTACAATTATAAAATTTGTCACTCTATAAAATAACTGCACTCCGAGTAAAAAAAAAAAAGACGAACCTTAAAGAGAAGGGTATCAAATATGAGCAAAATGATCTATTACTTCTGGCATAAATCAAATGTACAAGATTACCTCATCAGATGGATCTGACAGTGCTTTGAGAAGGGTATCAAATATGTCATTTAGAAAAGACAAGACCTGTTTCACATAAAAAATATTAACACCTTTAGTCATACTTGGTCTAGAAAATTTTAAACAAATGCAGGCCCAAAGAAATATCTACTTATTCAATGGAAGGACCAAGCTAGATATAGCTTTCAGTCCCTTCCTTCATGCCACCTAATCATAACCAAAGTTCTTGTTTGTGTTAAGAACATGAAACCAGAAGTTGACTGTAAATGGGCTGCCACCCTTGAAGACTCTGATTTTAAGACTTAGAACTAATTCAGAGTTATGGGAGCATTACGAACATACAAGAAACTAAATTTACAATATTTGCAGTTCAGAGAACACATAAAAAATCAAATGTGTATGACTTATCAATAATGTTTGTTTTTGTGGCTGCTTCTGCTTTTAGAGCGACCACAAAAATAAATCGTTTGGTTACATTCTAAACACAAGTTACTGTTTGTGGGACCCATTACCATTTGCATTTAAACCGCAGGATAACAAAATGTAACTTCAAGCTGCTTTTCTCTGAGTTGCAAACACAGTTTATTTTTGTAAACAGAGGCAAAGTCTGATTACCTCAATACGGTATCCATTTAAAAGGGTTGATATCCAGTGCAATGCTTCAATTCGAGTAGCCTCCCACTCACTCGATAATTGCCTGAACAGCAAAAGGAATCAATAGCCACTACAAATCATTTTAGATGGTCTTCATTTCAGAGACAACGCCATCACTTTGTTTGTGAGGGTTATCAGCACTTTAATTCTAGGTCTTCATAAGAACTACTAAAAAGCAAATTGCTAGCATTTTTTAAACTGAATTTTTGTTTTGGCAGGTTACAAAGTTATACCTCTTTGCAATGGAGAGAATTGCTGCAACATCAAATCCTTCAGCAGGGTCAGCCTTGATTGCACGGAGCTCTTCATTGGTTTCACGAGCAACCTTGAAACCAAAAAATAGGTCTCAGCGTTATAAGATAATCACAGATTTTTCATCTTTCAGAGAGTTTAAACCAGCTTACCACTCTAATTTTCTCTTCTTTGTCGGAAATGCAGGGCAGAATGGCTCCTAGAATATCAGCATAATAAGGAACAAGTTGTTCACCACCAAGTTTCACAAACTCATTTATCTGCACAGTTAATGTGATAAGAAGATTATATAATTCCAATGAAGCAATTACTTGTCAAAAATTCAAAACACCTTGCAACATCGAGAAATACAAGCATCATAGAAGATAACCCATGGAAGATATTGTAAAAGGAGACAAATTACAGGGTACACTGTAGAAAAATAAATTTGCACACTTGTGACATCGACAAATGCACGCATCTTAGAAGATACACCAGAGAAGATATTGTAAAAGGGGAGAAATTGCAGGGTATGCTGTAGAAATATAAATTTACACACACATAAATTCAAAATGTGAAACTGCTTACCCAAGTAATAGCTGTTAACCGAGTGAATTCATCTACAGAAGCTGCTCTCTGGACCAGTATTTCAGCCATACGACCATAATCTACAGACTTCAACAGTAGCACTGTTCGAGTCAGAAAATTACAAAAATGAACAAAAGATTTGTTTTTATATCAAAAAACTTGATGCCAACCAAAGCATATCAAACAAAGAAAATAATGTGAATGCATTTGTATTTATTGCTGGAACAATGTTTTTCAAAGGCAAGTGACCTGGAATTAGAAACTACAATAGATGAGATTGTAATTAAGCAGAAATCTTACTGGGGAGTTCTTAATTTCTTGAAGAAACTCTGAAAGAGCAGAATCAGCTTGTTGTCGTATTTCATGGCTAGAATCGCTCAACATATTGAACAAACCTGAGATTTATCAACAGTTGGTAAGGTATCAACTAAGAAGCAATATGTACAAAACAAAGAAGCATGTTAGATTTGAAACAAAGAACATGGATTACCATCTAGAAAATCAGGAAGAAAACCCAGCATATCTATATCTGGAACACTGTCCAATACAGTAATCCATCCCACCAAAAATTGTCGGACATAGGGATTTAGGACATTCATACGTTCTCTCAACAACGGTATAAATTCTTCAATGCTAAAAAAAAAACATAAAAACATAGGACTTTTAATTTATCAGAACAGTTCATAACGACTCAAGATAATTCTTGAAGTGCATATCTATTGTACACACCTGAATTGATCGCTTTCAGTAACAATATCCTGTTTCATCATAGTAATATGAGAATTGAAAATTTAAGAGGATCCCAACCTTACTAACACATCAAGTACAAGAAATCAATAGATAATTTGAGGTTTAGAGCAATTATTACCTTTACAAGCCGATCCAAAAGATGAGCAGCACTTTGTACATTGGCATCTGAATCTGCCGAAAGTTTACATAAGGCATCAAAAATACGGTTAAAGAAAACAATAAAATCTCCTCTAACCACCTGCATGCCAGTATAAAACAGTATGTTAAGCACCAAACATAACAAGAAGGATAAAATATAGATCAGGCTATCAACCATTTCCATTCTCACCTTAGCAATGTTATACAGAGCTTCACAAGCATAATAACGAACTCTGCTATCTGGGTCACCAAAAGAATCAAGTACAGGTTCCACAATTTGCTGGCAAGATACATCCAAAGCAACAGTGAAATATAAATATTATACAAATGAAAAGGGGGAGAAAAAGACTAAGAATTGAAAAAAAAAACATCTCATGATGTTCTCCGGCTGCTGAGTAAAATCAAAACAAAATATTGCAGACTGATACACCCTCCATCACTCTAATTCACAAATAGTTGATTCTTAAAGAATACTGCATGGTATTTTTTTCTCATTCTGGAAATGACTAATGCACTGTTCTGTCTCATAATATTTGCCACAGTAGAGAAGATTGTCAAAAAATTAGAATCCCGATCAGTGTTCCATGAACAGCAGAACAGCACTTCCCAGTATCTTTCAATCTTTCCCCCTCCTGAGCCCTCCCAAATACATCAATAAAAAGCTCTTTATTGCACTTGGATCACCCATGTTGACACAAAATCACACACAGTTTGTTTTACATATAGAAACTGACTAGACAACATGCAAAGGGATGGTGTTCCATGTCCCAACTACATAACAGATGGTACAAATATGTGGTGAGATAACCTTACCAGACTCTCTATCCTGCAATAAATCATAACCATTAAACAGATTGACTAATCTGGTATCATTATTCAAAGGAAAGCAAGAACCTTGAGTATCAACTTGTGTTTCCAGATCCAATAAAAGTTGTTTTTTTGGTTCATAGATTACAAATTCAGCCGATAAATTGACATTCATTTCATTCTATAACACTACAGCAGCTATGCTTGTTTAAGTTGAAATATAATTGTTGCTTCCTAGAATTCATTTGTAATATCTGTATGGAATATTCAGAGACCCAAAAAAAGCTAGTTCTAAGAACATGCAACAAACAGGTACAAACACACTCTTGCCTTCGGGTCTAGCCTTTAGCACTAAGAGCCTAGAGTATGGTTGGAATAGGTGTTTGATTCAGAAACACAGAAATATCTACTTGCAATAATACCAATAATAAAATCAAGGGAACAAAATACTATAAGCACTTCTATAGGTGCCTTTTTTAGACAACTACATATTCAACTTAGTGAACCCTTCTAAGCATAACCACCCAAAACAATTGTTGATGAAAGCATTTGCTAGGGAATGCAGCACCTCATATAAGATTGCATTTAATTTGCAGATCCAGTGTCATGGCTCAAAGCATCTACAAAGGATTTGCAGTAGCAAATGGTCCCTTAGCCACAGCATCATCATAAACCATTCATGTTCCTTTCTAGGAATGCTAAACAAAAGGTGGAGCTTGTTTTTCTTGCTTCTGCATACTAGACCTTCAAGTAGGTCTAATACTCTCTATTTGTGAAAATGAACTTTCAAATGTTATTTTACTAGCTGTTACATTGTGTTTCTTTATATCCATTATTCAAACACAATGGTGTATACTTGTCATGGTAATCCAGTAACATTTATCAAAGTTTCTTTGTGCTATTGCAATCTATTTATTCAGGAACACCAATCATCCTTTATCCCACTGGACATATTTCCCTTTCTTATTCCTCTGTGAAATTAACCATATTTTATGGGTTTTTCGTCTCAAATGAAATCTGTTATCACATATCTATTTCATCCAAATAACTTCCGATCAGTACATTCTTTATTTTAAGATTCCAGAATGAAGAAAGAACATAATACAGAAGCCTTGCAAAAAGAAAAAATAAGACAAGACAATAATAACTTTGCACAAAAGCCAAATGTCATACAATATTGAACGTAGTTCCATCAACTATGTTCAATAAATCAAATATTTAACCCTCGCTAAATGGCTCATAATCCCAAAGAAAGTGACTAAGCTCAGTTCAAAGCATGAACTTAAAATTCTAACCATAGTTTGGACAAAGCTCAAAATTAGGAACGTGTCTACACGGTTATGCTGAAAATTTAAAAACTTGTTGCCTATCTATCAATAAAATTGAACACCGAAGCTACAGCCCGATCAGAGAAAAGGTTCAAACAAGTAACATAGAGGAGTTTCAGATCACTAACATTGAGATGTTGGGCTGCTTCTGTAGTTAACCCTACTGTTGCAGCTGCTAGTCCTATCAATCCTCCCTGCATAAGACAAATAAAAATGCCAAAATTATGTCGCAATTGAATCAAAACAATGAAATTGAAGAATAATTCACGTTCCTTTTTTTTTTCAAGGAAAAAAAAAAAAAACCTTGCGGTGGTTGGCTTGGACTGAGGAGATGAATTCGCAGGTCAACAAATTGATGACCATCGATATCTTCTCGTGATCCCCGGCGGCCGCCAGCGACTTCACAATTCCCTCGACCTACGTAAATAGAAAGTCAAAACCTAGAAATACAAAATCGTATACGAAAAACACGAATTGGAAAGAGAGAGCGAGAGAGACCTCGAGAGCCGCATTCTTTCGCTTCTCATAGAGCTTATCGGAGAGATTACGAAGTACGGCGGCTGGAATCACGGCGTCGGCCATCTCCACACAAACCAGCAAAAACAAAAGGAGAAGAGAAGAAGAGAAGAAATGAACAGATTCCAATTCCCTAAGAAAAAAAGAGAAATAAATCAGAAGGAAATTGAAAATGCAATCCTTTTCCTCATCTTTTGCTGTTCAAATCTGAACATTTGTTTGTTTTTGAGATCAAGAGAAGGGAAATTTCAGATCTGAGAGGACCAATTCTGTTTTCTTTTTCTTTTCTCGCGATGTTGTTATTTGCTTTTTATCAGTATTTGGTGCTGATAATATATTTTCGGTTTCTTTTTCCTCCTTTATTGTTTATTGCTGGTTAATAATTTGGTTTTTTATTTTATTTCTTCTCTCTTTTGTAGAGTGCTTGATCAGCAGAGCTCAGCAGGGTCACGGAGATGCTATGGCTAAACAGAAAGGCAGGCAGGCAGGCTAGCTAGCTGGAACCTGCGGGTGGGCTTGTTATTTTGAAATGACCAATTGCCCTCTTTCTTATTTGGATAATTACTTAATTATGCTGGTGTGCTTCCTTCATGGTTCATACCCCTCCCTTCTTTTTTCTTTTTCTTTTTCTTTTTCTTTTCTGAGCTGTGCTAACTTCCCTGTTTTTTTTTTCACTGAGTTTCAACATAATTTTTATTAAGATTTAAAAATACATATTTTAAATTATTTTTTATATATATTTATATTATTTTAATTTACTAATATCAAAAAATAATTTTTTAAAATAAAATAAAATTATATAAAAAATTTTAATTTTTTTCAACTCAAAAATACTTTAAAAAAAAATCAATTATTATACTTTCAAACACCTCTTGAATAAATAAACTTTTTTATTCTTTTTTTTCTTGGTTATACTAATTAAATAGATAATATTTAAAAAATATTTAAAATTTTTAAAAAAATTACTTTTTAAATAGTTTTAACATGTTGATATTGAAAATAAATTTTATTCAATACCTTAACAAAACATACAATAATTACTACAATATCAAACATGTGCATAATATTAATATGTAGATAAAAATTAATTTTAAAAATTATAAGAGGTATGATTTAATTAATCAAATATTAAGTTTACTCTTTAAAAATTATCAATTCAAATCTTATAAATTTTAAGATTATTAGAGATTTATATAATTATTAACTTCAAGACCAATAAAATTATTTGAGATATATAATTTTTTAAACATTTATATTAATAAAAAAATCAATCCTCAGTGGGTTTTTTTTTTCTCGTTACTCAAACCTTCAAATATGCAATCCTCCATTCTACATATTTGAAAAAACACATCTTATGTTCATGATAAATGTGATGAGAGAACTTTAATAAATATCGTGTCTAAAAATCTTCCAACGCGAGACCTTCTTTTTTTTTTTCTTTTTTTTCTTTTTTTTTTAGATTAACGTGGGTGTCCGGGTCAGCTTTCACGCACCACGACTAATCCCACGGGCCCTGAAGTTAACGACCATGTAAGCCTCCAGTGGCCATCATATGAGCAACTAAGGACTCGAACCTGAGACCACAGAGAAAGCAAACTTCTTGATCCCAAGTCCTTACCACTTGGCCACCACCTGGATAGTTAACGCGAAACCTTCTTCTAAACACATCTTGTGGTGACCCTTTTTTTTTAATATATACCTACCAGTTTTTTTTTTTTAGTATTGGCAACGCACTATGCCAGGGATCAAATTGAACGCAGACGAAAACAAAGAAACAAGTCAGAGATGCTAACCAGGGGGTAGGACAGGACTTGAAGGCTCGGGCGTAGAAAAAAAGACACGGCCGAACTAAAACGATGACTCGACAAATGTGTTTATTAATTTTTTAAAAATGATTCGCTAGACAATAACATCAATTGGAAGGCCAGCAGAATAGTATTGCCTGTGATGCACGAACCTCACAGGAAAAACAGTGCATGACTTTACAGTGCAGGATGATGACGACAAGTAAATTATGTTTCGTTTTTAGTTTTATTTAATTATACTCCCAGGAAAGGTGGTTGAAGTGGTAAACATACCGTTTGTTTTTTAAAATGTTTAATATTTAAAAATATCTTAAATTAATATTTTTTATTTAAAAAAATTATTTCTAATATTAACACACTAAAATAATTTTAAAATAAAAAAATTATTTTTTAAAAAATCATATTACTGTGTTTGGAATATGTTACAGTTTTTTTTAAAGTATTTTTTATTTGAAAACATATTAAAATAATATTTTTATTTTTTAAAAATTATTTTCAACATCATCACATTAAAATAATTTTAAAATATAAAAATAATGTTTAATTTAAAACTGAATTATATATATATATATATATTAAAACGCTAAATATATGATATTTGGGGGCTTTGTTGAGTGCTGGTTTGCTATTTGATTGAAAAGGGAGAGTGGAGTGGCGCAGAGACCTTCAGTTTCAGGTGTTGAAAGATAGGTGGAATAGTGTCTCGTCAGCGGATATGGAAAAGCATGCAAAATTGGAAATCTACCGTTTGTTCTTACAAGACGACTCAACTTCGTACCTTAAATCTTTTACTTTCAGTCCACTGGTCACGGCATAGAAGGTTGTCTAAATCGAAAATAACTCGTGGGAGTGTGTCCCTTCATCCGCTGAGAAGGCAAAAAAAAATCAGCCTACAGTTATGTGGTATTTTAACAAGCAATTTGAGATCACAGCATGAATAAAAGAGACAGACAAAGCCAACCCGTTGTTCATCCAAGGTCCAATATATATTATTCAACTTGTTAATTAATTAACCAGTTTTTTTTATATAAAAAAAACTACCATTGCATGTGGAATTTGAATTTTTAATTATTCTTGATTTTTTACAGAATACTATTATTTCTATTATAAGTAATAATTATTCATTTATCATAATATAACAGCGCTTTGAATTATGTCCATTTTAAAAATATTTTATGGGATAAAGAATAAAAAAAAAAAATCATACACACTTGACATGAAAAGAAAAGTGAATGAGCTATCCATTTGTTTATATATTAAAATAAAATGCTGCGATTTTACTATATAACATAAATAAATAGATATTAATCCCGTTGCTTTCACAACGTACTTTCGATTCAAAAAAGATGGAACGAAAACGAGGCACGCGGTCATTTCATTATCCATTCACTATTGCATTTTGGATTTTGTACGGGGAAAAAATAATCCTTTCAGGAAATGCATGGTTAAGAACCAATAATTAATTATTTAATTGCATGTGTGTCTACACTACCAAAACAAAGAAATCTCAAGAATCTTTTGGCTACAAATATATTATTTTTCTGGAGGTGTTTAGCTGAACAATCTTTATATGTTTGTGGTTTCTTTGCACGATTTGAAGGCTAAAAACACTGCTCATCGGAAAAGGGAAGACTACATATAAACAGTAAATCGCTAGGAAGAATTAATACCAACCAATGAAAGACACAATGATAGAATGATATCTCTCAAGAACACCTCGCCCCCCCAAAAAAAAAAAAAAAAAAACAGTGAGAGAAAAATGAACATCCCAAGAAATCTTCCGGCCAGCAGATTATTCTTTGAAGACAATAAGAAGGCTGGTCAAGAAAGGACACAGTGCTGTTTCTATCGTGTAACTCGAGACCAAACGACCAGCCTTCCAATGGATCAACACACACACACATGCAAGACACTAAATACCTTTGAATAAGATTGATTGACTGACGAGGTCTTGAGTCCCCTGAGTTTGCTTTAATTTGCTTGAAGAAGTGGAAGAGGAGGAGGAGGATTTGGAGGAGTTGATCGTTGCTTTTGTTTTTACGCAACAAGTTCGGCTAGATGGTAAAAGGAACCGGGGTTCATATTTTCATTAGTCTCTGTGGGTTTGAATCTATCTCTTTCCAATCCAAAGTCCTGTGTGATAATGTCCTGCAAGTCTATTTAGATTAGTTTTCACAAATAAATTAATATAATGTTATGTATTTCTGGTTTTTACACGCTGTATGAGATACATATTACATCTACTGGGTCCATACTTGTATTCTGAATGATCTTTCAAGATCTTGAAACCTCCGTCGTTAATCATGTGCGTAAGTAATAGAATAATTTATTTATATTTATATCTTCATGGATTAATTCAAATTGAAATGCCAGGATGCCGTTGAACCATTTATGATCGTCACTGGCTTGATCCACAGGACAGCGATTGCGTATCTGACTGTCATTAGGTTGATGAATACACTTAAAATACCTCTTCCTTTCTTTCTTTTTTATTGCTTATTTTTCTAATTTGTCTCCTTGCTCTAAAAAAAAGTCAAAAAACAAATAGCAATATTGTTGATTTGTGCTGCCCTTTTTTTCTTCGAAAGAAACTTTATTTCCAAGTACAGTATTCCTGGCAACAATACCTGATTAAATCTTGCATCACAAGATTCTCAGAATAGTCAGTGGAAGGGCTCAAATGACAAATGGAGGGCCCGAACATTAGCCTCACCGGAAAGCAGCAGGAAAAAAAATAGATAAAATAAATAAAGTCTAGGTTTTCCCAGTGCTGAATTTGATGGAAAGGATTTGGACGGTGCCGAGGTAGCAAGCTAGTCAAAAAGTCATCATAGACTAGTATTTTACCACAAGTTGAGTGAAGATCATGCAGACTGGCTTTTCAATTTTAATGTTTGTCGCTCTTTTGGTCTTCTTTTTCTCTAAAGTTTCGACTTTTCTTGAGATGGCTTAAGCCACCCGGCTTTCTATATATATTTATATATATATATATATATATATACTAGAGATTTTCCCATCTTTCACGAACATTTGTCTGGTGCGTGAAAAATAATTAGGTGAACGGCAACTTTGATGCTTCTGGGCAAGGGTTTTTTTTTTAATTTAGTGATGGGGATGTTCCTGAATTAACTTTCACATATTAAAAATAAACCACATCCCAATTAAATCTTAAGAAGATCATCCATACTCATGTTAATATGTTTATAAAACAAATATTCTTTTCATTCTTTCATAATATTTGAACTATAAATAATAATAATAATAATAATAATAATAATAATAATAATATGGGAGGTTAACCCACCCAGCGACCAAGCTAACCCTCCTACGGTCTCAATGTAATCATTTGGAATTAGTTTTTGTTCCCTTTGTTGCAGCGAAAAGAGATGATGCGGAAAAGGTGTATTACAACTGTGCTTATAACATTCTTCCTTCTTATAGTTTATTTGTTAATATGATACGGTTTTTTTTAATTATTTTTATTTAGCAATGTATTAAAATAATATATTATTTTTAATATTAGTATATCAAAAAATATAAAAATACAAAAAAAAATATAATTTTTGCCCCGGAGAAGCAGGACAATTTAATTTTTGCCGAGCAATAAAAACAAAATCCATTACCAGAAAAACCAAAACGAAATACTTCTCCATACAAGCTCTCAGGTGTTTTTTTTAACAGTGCAAACTGCAAAAACAGTCGCAAAACTGCTCGACAATTCTTGTGTCGCTGCTCCACAATGCGTGTCATAGAAAGCAGTTGCTACCACATTACCAAATGCTTGGTTTTGACTCACCAATGCTATTTACCTTTTCTCAGTTGGGAAAACTTAACCACCCCCGTCCCATTGCGATGCACCGCCACCAAGTCCACCGGACAATGGCTCTGGATTCTGATTTGCTTTTCAAGCTGGGTTCAAGCTAAACTAGCATCACAGTTTTCGTACCGACCCAGATTGTAACAAATCATCATCAGTGCATTCTTCTGGCAAAGATTAGCAGCTCCATGCATAGACCGAAACAGCTTTATGCTACATAAACAAGTACCAATCCACATGGCACAATAGAGCACTCTCATGCTTTACCTTAGGAGTGAATAGTAAGGACTGGGTGAACGAGAGCAACATGAATTCTTATGTCTAGGGTTTACAAGAGGTTGGCACTCCTTCGATATTATATTGAAAGTGCAACACTGATTCTTTCCGGTGAGGCTCCATCAGATGTGGTTTTATAACGAAGAGATGAAAGCATAAAAAATTACCAAATCATCTGTTGAGGTGTTGACTAGGAATTAGTAGCTTAGTTTTAGTAGAACAAGTCTTGGATCTTTCTTTTGCTTATCAATGATTTACACGTGACATTCGGTAACAGTTATAGTTCGTTGACAGTTAGCAGTTACAGAGAGGCTATTCCTATAATCTGAGAAGTAAAGGCATTGAAGAAATGAAGGGTTCATCTTAGACTCTTACTAAGAAATTATCTCCTCCCTTCTCTCCTCCTTTCTTCGTTAAGAGAAATACACTCTTAACATCATCTTCGAAGCACTTGTTGATATGTTTCTTGGCATCATCAGCCTTCAAATTCGATCCTTGCTTTTTATGTGAACTGGGCTCAATGTTACATTTAAACAATATAAATAAAGGTCAAAGCATAAAGTTGGTTGGAGACTTTCAACTACCTCATCTATTAAATTTTTATTTGCAAACTAACTTAAAAAACAATAAACCTTTCCATACAACACCAAATATGGAACGATAAAGAATCAAAATCTGTCAAAAGAAAAAGGACTTATCAGGGACTCTTCAAGTTCTCGAAATCCATGGTAAACAGCTTCGGTCCTGCCTTGGGGAAGGGGCAACCTCCTCACCTCTGTCATGTACCTGCTCATCCCAAGTTCCACGAGAACAGAACGCTCAGAATTAAAGGACAACCCCTTATTAAATTAAACTATTACTCTTACAACAAGACTCCAACAGATGACTTCATTCTTTCAATTCAGTTCAAATAACGAAAATAAAGGAGATAAAAGATAACGGTACACAACATCTTAATATTGGTTCAAGGGTATAGAGGCAATGATATAAAAACATTCTTGGTGCCTCGCCTAATAGTTTAAGCTTTTAAATTGAAATAATTCTTTGACATGGTACCGGAGCCTAAAAAATCAAATGGTCACGAGTTCCAATATTAAGTTCAAGAATGTCATAAGAGTTCATCATAGTATAGCCAACTTATGTTATCTCTTCTATTCCTGCCATGTGTATAAAAATAATACTCTATTGCCCCAGGAAATTAAAATGAGCCACTGAAAGTTCAAGGAGTTTATAGAGAGATTTTGAGGTGCTAGGAAACTCTTAGAGGTGCTCAGGTTGGTTGATCAAATAACCACATCTTATATCAGCGGATTAGACCTGGATGTTTGAGGAACCCAGTAACCATATCCAAAGGTAACAATGCTAACAGATAATGGGAAGTCCGTCCACTAGCTGTTTGAGTCTTAAAACATTATAATCCTTTAAAACCAATCCCAACCAAATCTCGTGTAAGCAGTGTGCCATAAGAGCCAGATAATTCATGAAAGCACAATTTTTCTAGTCCTGAGTACTAACCTTACTCTCACAGCCTTTTTGAATGCATTAAGTTTTCAGGGAAATTCTAACTTAGGAATGAGAAGAAATAAAGCTATTATTTTCCTTTTCGAAACAGGAAGCATCAGACGGTAAGCTTAACCCTTTTGTCTCAGACCAAGAAACAGTATAGTTTAACGTCTAACATAAAGGCAGCAAGAAGCTGAGAGGACAAGCTGACCTGTTTGCTGCACTTGTGATCTTATCACGAATCCCTTGGTGGATGACTGCAGTTTGTTCCACTGAGAATGACCCGCCTAATATTAATGAAGCGCCAGCTGCACTTGTACCCATCCTCTGTGCAAAAACAGACATCGCCCATTCACGGATTACCACAAGCACTGATCGCAGAAGGCGTAGCCTAAGGTTAGGAGACGGCAAAATAGCTCCATTTGATAATAACTGATCATAAGTGTTCAACACAGGTTCAATCGCACCCTTGCAAGCAGCAAGAAGAGCTCTTGCTATGTCTTCATCTCCAACAGTTTCCAGCCCTGATTCCAGTCTCTCCTGCATAATGAAAATAATTGTCAATAAAACAAAACCAAATACACACACACACACACCAAGGAAACACCTTTTTTGGGATGCAACAAATAAAAAAGAAAAGAAACAAGCACTTGCTTTTAATGCAAGAGATGAGCTGTTTGCACAATAACTTCAAAGTTTTTAGTATAAAGTACATAAATGGCAAAGCACATAAATATTATTGAAATGTGATTGTACCAGTGCAGCCTTCTCCAGGTGAAGACACGAGGTGTCTAAAGGTAGAAGAGCTCCATCTCCAGGATACATGTAGGAACCAACCCTCTTCAGAACCGAACAAGCTTCCACAACACCACCCCTTGAAAGAGCTTGATCAATTAGTCTAGCCCAGGTTTCTCTTACAATGCTACTATCAGCATCACCAGAATAATTTGCAAAGTAAAGCATCTCCAGACATATCTAAAAGAAGATAAGGAAAACAAGGACCTCCATTAAAAATTGACAATTAGAAGCATATATTAAGACTATGAGATCAATGAAAGGCGATAGCTGAATCTTGTTCATCAAACTATTCTTTGAAAATTAGAAGCAGATATTACCGATACAAAGAAAAGTAGAATGCTTATTTCATTTCTAAGAACTACAGTGCCATGAACATGTAGGCGTGTCATTATGTTCACAACTAGCTAATCCCTGTAACATCCAAGATGGAAGTATTCTAGTAGAGATGTACAATTATATCAAAACATAGAACAATAAAAATTCTATTGGCTCGCACCTAATACCAATCCATATTCATCTCAAAGGTCCTAATTCTCTATCAAGGTCAAGTAACTAAATCTGATAACCAAACAGACCAAGGCATGAAAGATTATAAAACCACATGAAATAGCCTCACTGGCATGTATAACATTTCAATTGGTTTGTCCTCTGAGGATTAGGAAGAAAGAGATTTACCTCCCAAAGTTCAAAAGGAACTGCATATTCATTATATAGCTGAGTTATGCTCTTTAAATCCAATGATAACTCTTTTGCCTTTTCCCTTGCAATTTTTGCCTGCTCTGCTTCAGCATTGCTATCATGAGTTGATCCATTTTGGACAGCCTCAGACATGTCAGATGAAGATTGTAGCCTGGACGCTATAACCTCCAGTTCATCTTTTATTTTTATTTGAAACCGAAGAACTGCAAGCTTCCCCTCAAGCAAATCTAGCAATCCAGTGTCCATAGCACCCCTTGTAGAACCTACCACAACACCACTGTCACTGGCATTCTTGGCCTGCAGAACCGCATTACTTAGGTATTGGCGCCTGAGATTGACAGGAAAAAAAAGAAGTCAATAAACATCAACTGTTAAAAGGGGAGCATCGAGGGAAATTTTGAATTTTGCGAAATGAACTAATGGGCAGTTTGTTTACTTTCAATAACTGCTAAATTTTGTATTGAAATTACTAAACTAGAAAGAAAAAAAACCTTTAGGCCATGTATAACCCTCAGAAATACCACATAATATCCAAACTAGTTTACAAATGTAAATATAATGCATTAATAAGAACATCCTAGAAAGGTTAAGCATCGTCACAAAAGAAGCTGAACTGATTGATTTGAGTATATAAAAGTTCAGGAGCAAGGACAATAGGTAATATTTTTTTTGCAGTACTAAATCTGCAAAGGATGGCATATTCCTTGATTTTATGTGATTAAGCAACCATATTTGGTGATTTGTTGGTTAAGGGCAGATTAGACTAGTGCCATCATCCAACAAAGTAACAGAAAAATGAACATCCCAGTTCAAAAAACACAAGCTTTACAACGCTGCAGAAAGTGGCAAATGATAGAGACAGAGAAAGAGAGAGAGAGAGATGCCAACCTTTGTTCAAGACTAGGAGCATCTCCAGCATCAGTTGAGCGTCTTTCAGCCAGCCTTAACAACACGTGAGCAGCAAGTATGTGTTGTCTCTTCAGGACATAATACCGTGCCAACAGATCAAAACATTTTGCTTGATTAGAAGCAATTGGTGCTCCTGAATGACCAATTGGAGAAGATGCAGGTGTTATGGCAGAAACAGCATGAACCTATGAGACAAAAACAATAATGTTGGATGACATTACCCACAATCCATTTGACAGAAACTTGGTCTATATTTACAAATATGTTACAAATACATACAATCTCAAAAGATTTATTCCTCTAAGAAGACCCAAAAGGGTGAGCTTAAATAAATTGTACAGAACCACTTCGGAGGGGGACATCAAATAGCAGATCAGAGAAAAAAAAGGTAAAATCACACGGAACCCTCAAGTAGAAGCCAAATTGAAGCAACAGCTCAAATAATTAAATCCTTCAATTGGGACCACTTTCTTTGTCTTGACCAATTTCCATCCATATAAGCAGAAAAAAACAAAATCTTTAAAACTTGAGAGATTAGCAATTAATGATGAATTACATGGCACAAACTAAAAAAAAAATGAAGTAAAACAGAAAGGACTTAAATCAAAAGGCAACATATTTAAGGGACCCCTGAACAGTCACGTGAAAGAATACCTTTCGTAAAGGTTCCCGGCCACCTCTTTGCAAAAATGGTACTAAATCTGGACCTCCATACTCCAGCAGCTCATTTTCCAGGCCCAAATCAATCATAGTTGCGTATAGGTACTCATGAAATACTCTGTCAGGAGATTGGACAGCAAGCTGAACAATCTGGCATACATATTTCTTCCGAGAAGCCTGATCAAGTGCAGGTCGAGTTGAAGCAGGTCTGACTGGAGATCCAAATTCCTTTTGTGAGGCCTCGCCTTTCAGAGAACGCAAAGCACTGGTAATTATCTCATAGCATTGTTCACGCTGAGCAAGTGCATATTCTCTAGTAGCTGCATCAAGTTGCTCATTGAAAGCATCACCTGCAGGGTCAAGAGCCTGTGCTTTTTGCAGAGGTAAGCGAACCACAGCTTCATAAAACCTGCATGCCCATCTCCCTTTAGGTTTAAGATAAAGTATTCTAAGTGAACAAAGACAAATTAACAACATTGGTACATGGCTTTTCCTTAATCAATAGACTCACCTTAAATCCTCAAACCGTTTGCAAACAGTTCTTAAATCTGCAGACTCCGGAACTTTGCTCAAGAAATTGAAGGCTTCTCTAGCAATATTCTCCTTCTCTACAGGATCTGGAGTTGCAGCAGCTCTTTCAAGACATTCAACAGCTAAGAAAAACTTGTAATCAGACTCCTTGAAGTAGCTTGGACAACCCTCCCGTAATTTCCCACTAATATCATCTACTGTTCCCCTGCCATCAGGGCCAGTATAGTACTGGAACAATGAAATTCAGGATAATGATTCAGAATGCAGGCTACCAATATTACATGTGATCTTAAAAGCAAACAAAAGAAGAATTTTAAGAGATATTTTCTAGAGGTTTGCATAGCTTGTTTTACCTCCATTACGACAGCAATCAGCATTGTAGCCAGGCGATCACCCTCCTCAGAACAAACCAGTTGATGGAATGTCAATTGAACCAGACTTTGTCCTATACTAGCATCAAGCCCCTGAACCACACGTGTTGTATGATGTTGAGAAAGGAGCTGTAGCAGAAACAGAGCTTCCCCGGATCTAAGAAGCAATTGCCTGATGCACTCCATTGCCCTGACCTGTATTGCAGCAGGTTGTTAAATTGGAAAAAACAAAAAATAATGATAACCATATCTTAAACTCATCGAGCACCTACCTCCATGGCAGCCAATTCTGCAGGGCTATATGGCAGTCGCTGACGTTTATTAGTTGCCCCACGACCATTTGCCTCTACATTTTGTGGATATGTGCCAAATAAGTTTCTCACCATACTTCTGTCACCAATACCTGAATCTGAACCAGCTCCATACAATATAGAACCAGTCAAGTCTCCCAAACCTGCTACACAACCATAAAGCCCCCTTCTCTGGTTCCTTCTGGACTTAAGGAACTTCTCTAAAGAACGAACCTTGTTTTCTAGGATTTGCATAGCCCCAACTGAGAGTCTACATACAACCACTCCATTTTCAAATGAAGCATCAGATGGACCTACATCACCTTTTGAGACGAACACAGGGAGTTCCCAGACAGGTAAAAGCAACCTTGAAGAGCACAAGCAGAGCCCTTCATGAGCACCCGAAAACACAGGCTCAGCCTCCTGAACAACCTGTCCCATGCTAAAACCTCCTGTTGCTGTTCTAGTGTTTGACAGTACATTGCTGCCTTCAAGTTGTGGCATTCCAACAACTCTTGGATCCTCATATGTTTCAGCTGCCTTCTCAGCAACTTGATTGCTTATAAGATTTTCAGAATGCACTATCCTTGCAGCTAGCATTAAACACATTGCAGCTGCCTCACCAGATCCAAAACGATTAAAGAAATCCTCCAAGATTGATCTAGGGGAGTTGGACTCAAACAACCTTCGCAGAATGTCTACGGGCCTGTTGAAAACCACTTCAATCATTCCCATGGTGCTGAAAATGATGACTCTTCGCCTTGGAAGTACATGTTGCATTGCAAGATCACCTCTAGCCCAAAGTTTTATAGATGCTTTTTCACAGGGCTCACATGTGCTTTGGAATCCGAAACAATCAAGTTCTGAATATAGTGACTGCAACATCACGGCTGTTTCTGGTAACGGTAAAACATCTGCAACAAAAAGCATTCGTCCTTCAACAGGTACTGAAGATACGGTTTCCCGTAAAGCCCGTGAACCCCTTGAACTCGTACCTAAGCTACCTGAAACAGATGTCTGTGAGCTTGAATCCTTGTTCACGATGACAAGAGAAGATGTGGTTGGTGGTGATGAATCAGAGAGGACAAGAGTTCCAGCAGAGTAGGATGCTGTTTCAACTTTTAGTGTGAGATCCTCATTTGGAGTTCTATTGGCAAGAGAAATGGCTCCAAAGGCAAGTCCACCACTGACCCCTAAAGGAGGAGAAGGCCTAGTTGTTACAACTTTTAAACAGTTCGGCTTCTGATGGTTGGTACTGAATCCACCCAAACCTCCAACAGCTCCATTATTGCCACTAGATGGGGAAGTAGAAATGTACATCCTTCTGCCATCCGATAAAACAGCAACAAGGTGCAACCACTTGGATTCCAGTGTGGATAAAGGAGAGATGCAAGCTATAGATGGCTTTACTGATCTACTTGGGACTCTTGGGCCTGCTGATGGTCTACCTCCATAATGTGCATCTCTTTGACTGAACAAATTTCTTTCTTCTGCCACTTTCTTCAGTGGACCGTCTCCATTTGATTCCAGAAGATAAACCTGAAGTTTCATCTCTTCTGTTCGTGCATACAAAATCTGTCTTTCATTGTCAACAACCATTTCAACAATAGGATCAACAGCTCCAAACTTGAACACATTTGGTACAACCCACCTGGAAACATATGAGGTGAACTTAATTTATGATGTGGTAGATAAGAGCAAGATTTTAGCTGTCAATTACAACTCAACTAGCCCATAAATATATGGTTAAATGAAAGTGGACTTAGCAAGAATAATAAAACCAAAGTAATCATTTTAAAAGTAGAAATATATCAAAAGTCACTTTAGATTGAGCTTAATTCCCATACAAACATGGAGAAGTTGAACTCATCACCATGACATAAATGGAAAGCTCTGAATAAAAAAACATGCCTTGAAATAACACTACCCAATCCAGCTGTCAGGCAAACTTTACGACATCGCTTGTGCCATCCCGAACCAGTAGTGTAATGCAACTCATAAATGTGTCCATCACGCCCAGAAAGGAAGATGCGACCCCTATCAGTACACACGATACAGGTCATGGTAACTCCATCAGATGGTACTGTATACTCTGGCAAAGGCTGTAAGGAAACCTCAGCATATGGATCTGCACCATCGCCTGACCCGGAACAGCATACTCCTACAAGAACCAACTGAGAAGAACAGGCTGTTAAAGATTAATAATATTGTCAATAAATTAACTGCAACAACTAAAGAGAAGGCACATGCAGAATCATCTATAGGCATACAGTTCAAGAATACTTTTCTTTTATACTTCTCTTTCTTGTTTTCCCTCTACTGTTTAGTCTCTTCATGTCAACTTGGAGCACCTAAACCTGTTTTGTTAAGAACCCCCAAGGTGAGACCCGTCAACCTGAATCAGCCAAATAGCTAAGCCTATCACCACTGCCTGTCCTAGACCTAAGGACAGGGTCAGTTGTCACACACCATCACAGGATGAGTATATAATGCCAGGTCCCAGACCGTCCAAGTACAGTTTAAGAATTTCGTTTGTTATAGGATAGAAATTTTGAGTCAACAGGTCCGTCAACAAGTTTTTCAAAGGAGAGAAAGATGAAAAGAGTTTGCAAGATCCGTTCATGTAAGAGATAGCAGATCTTCACCAACAAATATTCTTTCATAAAAGGTAAAAAAATTTAAAATCAGCACAATCTCCTAGCAAAAGAATAGAAGCAAAGAACAATATGGAGATAAACACATGGGAAAAGTTAAGATTCAAGCATTGCATTCACTCTTGAGATCATAAAGCCATCATAGCATCCCATTGTGGAAGTTTCACAGTAATTACTATGCAAACCATCAACCTTACGCAGCACAAATGACACAAAGAACTCGTGCCTTGATATCAAATGCACCATGCAAAAGTTCCCTTATACTTGCTCTGAATTTATTTGATGAAAAAAAATAGGAATGAAAATTACAACCAACAGTAGATCTGGGTGTGACGTTGAATTTCAATTAACAATAGGGATCTTTAAATCATGAATATAATTCAGTAACCGCACACACAGAGGTAGCATAAAATAACAACCAAAAACTAATGGCATTACAGAAAAGTCAATAAATTGTCAATACTCAATATCAAAACAGATATAACTAGATTTTTAACCTGAAAGGTACATTTGAAACAAATAACCTTGCAGAACATTATAGAAAAAATGTTGAGGTACTACCTCCACTGGTGTAGATAAAACCAAAAGATACTGGATAGCTTCAACAAAAACACCAGGCTTAGATTTGGCAAGGCCAACAGCACAGATGGCTTGTTCCTCGCTGTATTCAGGACATTGACCATCCCTAATACAAAAGGAGATCAGAGACAAAATAGCAACCATTGGAGAAATGAGAATGGAAACAACTAATAACAACAAGCAGTGGTGATGGAATTGAAAAGATCCAGCTTTGTTATTAACAACAGATTGCGTTTCTTTTATTGTATTTTTTCCTCTGAGATAGTGCCCACTAATATCTCTATCTGTTATAAACAATGGAACCAGATTGGGAAATATTTGATGATGCTCTGCAATATCAAGTATTTTTGTTCACCTTTTCTTCTATAGAGAGGATTGCTTTTATAAGACAGAGGACAAGAGCAATAAGTTTCAGGAGATCACCAAGAGGTAAATGACATTAGAAATTGCGATAAAGATGGGGAAAGGGAGTGTGCCGATAAAGACCCGCACAAGCAAGATAAGCACCATCAAGTAGCATCTTTGTGTTATTTCAGCCATTAATGACAACTGTTATGAGCAACCCGTCAACAACTCTTGTGAATTTACCTCAATCCGGAATAAACAGAGCAAAAGGCATTCTCAAAAGGAAGAAATTGAGATGCACAAAATTCATATCTAAAACACAAATCTTTCCAAAATGAAGGTAGCACTGTAGCATGCCATAAGAGCATAAACAACGTCGCAAAGTGAATATGAGCATCAATGCAGTTTCATCTATGACCAGCTTAGTACGTGATAAGGGTTTTCTCAAAACCAGGTGCACAGACGTGATCTTAACTCACGTAGGCTCGAGACCCCCATGCATAATAACAAGGAAATTCAAGTTTTCATTCTCTAATTGAAAACCAATATGAAGGAATACATTTTAGAGAATTAAAAGAAGAACTTACCACTTATCGAAACGCCATAGAAACAAAGAATTATCCACCGATGCCCAAGCCCTCCGTACCTCAGGAAATATTCCACACAAAGCAGTCGCTTCTCCGCCAGCTGCATTATATCTTTCAACGAGTACGGGAGGCAACTCCTGAGTATCCTCCACCTCAATTAAAGGTGGCCACTGCAATGGAATCCAACGGAAGCAAGCAAAATTATTATAATTATTGTTAAAAAGTGATAAAATATAAACTTAATTTTCAATTATTCCCACTCAATCAGTGAGATTTTACTAACCCAGGCAAATAACCCGGAAAAGAGAGAGAGAGAGTGAACACATTGCTAAGGCTAAGAAATTTAGAATGAGAAGCGAAACGTGCCTCGCGAGGATGAGTGGAATAAGGATGGCTCGCGTATCTAGAAGCTTCTAGAGCTTCTTCGAGATCGATCTGAGCTGCAACCTCTCTACCAATACGGTCGCTTACGACGATACCGGCGTTGGTGACATCGCGGATCACAACTTCTTCCTCCCACGACATGTCTTCTTCTCGGAAAACGAAAGAGAGAGAAAAACCCTAGGATCGAGAGCGGGAGGGCGGTCCTTGAAATCTATAGGGTTTTAGGGGAGAGGTGTGGAAAAATTGAAATCCTAAATTAATTTGATTTGTTGTCTTTCTTTCGCGAAATTTGAATTTGGGAGCGGAGAGTGTTTCTTTGGAAGAAGGGGAGCAGAGGCCAGAGAGTAATTTTACTGTTCTGTAGTAGGGTTTTATGAGAAAGATAGGATTTTAGCAGTGGCGGGCAAATTAAGCTATTTTTTAAACCTCTTGTTCTCCCTTAAAAAAAAAATGCCTTAATTTTTAAACCGGGAAGAGCTGCATAGGAAAGCTGTCCGGTTCAGCCAGAGTTTCCTTCCCTTTGCCCTTTTTCCTTGGTCATAAGACCATCTCGTCCCAGCACGTCAAACCGATGACCTGAAACCCGACAACGGTGAGACCAGTGGAAAAACTAGTTTTATTATCTAGATGATTATGTTTTGAGATTTTTTCATAAAAAAAGTCAAGTATTAGGTTAATTCGAGTAAACTCTTTACATGTAATTTGGGCCTTTTATCGGTTAACTTAGTCGGATCCTGCAACTACATCTTTTCT
Source organism: Populus ilicifolia (assembly GCA_015708895.1). Taxonomy (NCBI): domain Eukaryota; kingdom Viridiplantae; phylum Streptophyta; class Magnoliopsida; order Malpighiales; family Salicaceae; genus Populus; species Populus ilicifolia. Next base: position 273,657 of record SRLM01000324.1, read on the forward strand.
GGTTTTGTGAGTTAATAGCCATCCAAATAATAAAGTATTGCTGTAAATCTGAGTTCATTTTTTAAATTCATAGAATACAAAGTTATAGGCTCGAACTGTATAAAAAAGGCTCAGTTTTTAAATAATTTAACATTGAAAAATAAAATAAAAAAACATCAATTTAAAAATTTACCAAGTTAAATAATAATGATAATTATCAAATATAATAGAAAAAATATCAAGGAATAATAAAATTTAAAAAAAAATAACGATGATTAAATTTGATTAATGAGAAAAATAAAGGATGGTGAAATTTTTTTAAAATATATAATTTTATAAATTATTTTAAATTAAATAAATAATAATTAAAAAAACAATAATGGGATTTGATATTTAAAAATATATATTAAAATACTACTTTGAAAAATTGTCAAGTTAGGCATGAAAATCAAGAAAGAAAAAAACAAAAAGGAAAAAAAACCATCAATACAGACCAAGTATTCGTTCGCCATGCAAGGCACGCAGAACACAGAGAAGTCACGAGATAATTCAAATGCTGTCCTAAAAACCACCACGCATGTTACATGAATGGCACAATCACGACCTATGCTTTGATGCATTGAAGGCAGATGTCAATCACCTTTGTAAACTAATATTTATATTTATTAAACTTTTAATTTGATTATAACAAAAAAATACATGGTGAAAAAAAAAGGCTGTGAGCATGAACTAAAAAAAAAGAATAATCTAGTCATTTGATTGTATTTTTAAAAAGTGAAATACAAATAAATAAATAAATAAAATATTTTATTTTAAGGGTGAATTGATCATTTTATTGCGCTTTAAAATTATTAATAGTCTGATTTGTTCCCTGTTGGTGTAGTAATGATAGGTGGATCACTGCAAAAAAAAAAGACATGGTAATTGTTTTTTAAAAGGACATAGTAATTGTTTCAACTTGTTTTTTTAGTAAATATTAAAAAACATAAAAAAATCTCGTGGATTAAATGTAAATGATCAGGATATTATAGTAACTTGATTACTTAAAAATAATAATTATCTGGGAAATTAACAAAATTTAATAGCCTGGAAGAACATTGATCAACTAGACTCGGATGTAGTGTTTGTTGGAGCAATGTGACGATGGTTCTGTTACTCCCCTGAAAAAATCACTAGAGTGATCATTGCGGGGGTGAAGTCTTTCCTTTGAAATATTAGTCATTATTAAATTAACAAGGGATAAGGGATAGAAGTATTTTTCCAATTTTGAAAGTATGTTGAAATGATTAAAATATTTTTTAAAACAATATATATAATAGGTTTTTGGGAACCTGCTCATATTTTCGTATTGTTTTTTTATTATTATCAGGATGGTTAGATAGTAATTTATTATTTTAATAAATATAAAATATAATTAAAAAATAAAAAATTAATACATACAACATGTGTTATTATACAAGAGATGTTTGTACTCCTTGGAGGGTGCGCTCAATGCCTCCTAAAATTCAAAATATAACTTTTCATAATGGCTATGAACACCATGCTGAAATCTTTCTCTTGGAACAATTTCTTTTATTCAATCAAACTTTACTTTTCAGAAAATATATTTTGTGCTTCCAAATAAGTAACTAGAAACTCAGCTAGCCGGATTTCTACCAAAAAATACATGTTCTAGCTCAAACTCGAGATTTACTATACAAATCTCGAGTTTTATATCTCTTTAAAACTTCTAGATATGTGATGGTGATGGAGTGATAATACAATATGATAACTTTTTTTTTTCTTTTATTAAAAATTATGATAGCTAGCTAAAATTTAAAGGCTAGGAGTCAACTTTGATTATTTTTATTTTTATTTTTAAATCTTGTTATTGATTTTTTTATAATAATTTAATTTAATTTTTATTTTTATTTTCAATCCTAGTTTATGTTATGCATTTTTTTTAAAAAAAAATTGTTCAGTATTTTTTTAATTATATTTTATATTTTACAATTTTTTTCCTTTTAATCTCATACTTAAGTCATTTTTTTTTCTATTTTGATCCTTGTTCATTTCAATTTTTTTCCTTATTGTTATGCTAAATTGATCTTTCTTTTCAGTTTTGTTTCAATCAAAAATAAAATTTATCTTTTCTTTTAATTTTAATTCTTATTTTTTGTTTTAGATCATTTCATATAGTTAAAATCATTTTTTAATTTTATCTTTCAATATCTAACTAATCAATAACTGGGATTTGTAGTTTTTTTAAATAACACGTTTTCATTTTAATAATTTAAATAAAAAAATTAATAGGGGTTGGCATTATCTTTTTACTTATTTTATCTTTAGTTTTTATCATTTGATGTTTTTTTTTATCTTGAAAAGCTTTGTAATTCTCTTCATTTTATTTTTCATCAAATCATTATAATTTTATGACTTTGAGCTACAAGTTTAATAGGATATGTTTCTTTTTTTATTTATTTTTTATATTTTGATAAGATTTTTTTAAAATGGTTTATCCATTGTTGTGTTATTTTTTATCATTTAATTAAAATAAAATTATCTTGCTTACTCCAAGTCTTGCATAAAAAAATATTTTAGCCTTGAACATATAGCGTTGATCTACAACTAGTATAGACTAAGGTGGTGTCTAACATAGTAATAAAAATTATTTTTTTTTTAAAAAAAAACAATACATATAACAAACCACACACATGTATAGAAATGGTGATGGGAGCTGTGTACCAGTTTCCGCTTATATATATATATATATATAAAATCGGATCCTGGTTTTCTATAATCGTGGACTGGTACACAGCTCCCTTCACCATTTATTTACGGAGGGAAATTGTACTCCATCCCCATCTCTATTGGATTGATCTATTTCATGTACTTTACCGGGGTATAACTTTGCCATCATAAAAAATCATGAGCCTATCTGACCCTTGTCATGTCGGTCGTGTTGTGTCTTGCTATGCATATACTGTATGTGTCGCTCTGTATTCGGCTTAAAAACAAGTTCCTGCTCAACTGTGTTCAAGGGTTAGACTTTCATCTTTTGCCATAAAAAAACATGCTTTTGATGTTTCCTTTTCCTATAGCGCTCGCATAGGGACTTGGTTTATTGATCTGGTTGTCTCCAGCTGGTAATTGATGGGAGCATCTGTGCTTGTAGAGGACTAATGTCCTTGCTAGTGGAGTAGTGTCATTTTTGCATCCATCATAAATTTTCCAGAAGGATTCTTGTTGCCTGATGAATGCTACATGTGATTTTACTTCTGATTTTGAATGTCAGTTATCTACCTGTTCTCTGCATATGTGGCTATATCGTGTCAAAGCTCGTAAGAAAAGAGAAATGACATTGATTGTATTCTTTTCTACTTTGTTATATATATTAAACACTCTCGAATGTAACCTGACAGTGACAGTGACAGTGATTTTTATCAAGTTTCTAGCTGAAATATTTGATCGATTGATGCAGGGTGGGCATGCGCTTCATGATGTGAGCGTTGTGATTTTTATAACGAGATGTAGAGAATGACGGAAAGACTGAAGTGAATCGTTGTTGAAAAAAGAGAAGCGGCGGCGCCACTGTTGGGGGTTTTTCTTACAGCATTTGTCTCCTGTCGAACCGCGAAATATTTTTTTCTTCAGTACCAGGTATGATACGTTTACTTGCTTCAGTTCTTGTTCATGTGATATGTTGTTGAATTAAAAATCTCATGTTTGTTCTTGGCATGAATATATGATTCGATAATATACTTCTTGTGCATTGAATAATCTTGAAATCTGCAAAGTTGAGATAAGAGAACAAGATCACTGGATTTTTCTTTTGTTGGTTCGCGTGTAAAGGACAAGAAGACAGACCCTTTGTAGATCGTTGAATTCTTCAACAGAAAACCATGCCTGTCAAGTGTCTGAATCTTGTGAATGCAAGCAATGATGAATAAGGAACTGCAGGGCGTTGTAATTCATGAACATGGGGTGTCCTGAAAGAAAAAGGAACTTCTCTGTGTGGGGCAAGGATTTTTTCCCTCCCTCTGATTATTAGAATTGGAATCAACCTCCACTTGTTTTTTTTTTTTTAAAAAAAAAAAA
>SRLM01000324.1:278335-323177 GCA_015708895.1 Populus ilicifolia
ATAGTATACATCATATTCCCCCCCTGCCTTGGCTTGAGTTTTGGGACCACAGTGCATAATTACAGTAATTATTATAATTGATTTTTAAAGTATTTTTTAATTAAAAATATATTAAAATAATATATATTTTTTAAAATATTTTTAATTTTAAAACGTCAAAACTATAAAAAACAAAAACATCAATCTAAATAAGAAAAATACTTTTTAAAAATTAAAAACACCTTTTAACCATAGAAATAAATACACTCTTCCTCCTTGGGGTTGGACAAACAACGAACTTTGCATAGCCAATTTTCCCTGTGCCATAAACGACAAGTGGCTCCAAGGAAGCGCAGCATTCTTTGTTTCGAAGATTTACCTCTCAATATTCTCCACGCAGGGGTGTCCTAAAAACTATTGGTAATTACCACACTTTTTTTTTTTGTCAAATGAACTTCGCTAGAGGAAGGGCTTGAACCTTCGACCTTGTGGTTAACAGCCACACGCTCTAACCAACTGAGCTACTCCAGCTGCTCGGCTCAAAAAGTTACATATTTATATAATGTAGGTTGAACCATAGTTAAATGATGCCATACAATGAGAAGCAAGTGAGAGTTTAAGATTTAAAGTGATTTTTTGTTTAAAAATATATTAAAATATATTTTTTTTTAAATAAAATTTTCCTAACTCCTGTTAGCAATAAAATACCAAACATGATATTAATTCTTGTACCTGCAATCTTTGATTTGTGGTATATTAATCATTATTGGATAGGGTTGATAATGCAATGCATTCGGCAATCCGATGTTTCAGGATGGGAAAATAAAACCCACAAGCCTAGATAAGAAAGACACGTGAAAACTCGATGCAGTTTTGAAAGTGACAACCTTACTAGAGAGTGATTGGTTCTGTAATAACATGTAATCATTAAAATATTTTTTAATTTTTAAAACTTTATTTTTAATACTAGTATATTAAAATATTAAAAAAATACATAGAAATAAAAAAAAATTAATTTTTTTTGGAAAGCATATCCACTTTACAGTATCAAACTTGAGACTCATTTGTCATTATAGTATTTTTATTTTTTTAACTTCAAATTAAATTTATCTCGATATTAAAAATAAAATTTTAAAATAAAAAATAAATATTATTTCCAAGTAAATATATTTTAAAAATAATCCTTACTTTATTTTTAAATATATTTTTTATGTCTCCGCCAACCCGCTTGTTGAAATAATATTTTTTATTTGTGTTAAAATTAAAAAATATTTCTACACAGATATAGAACTAAACACGCGCTTCATCTAGTTTAACGTCGGTGCAATTTCTGTTATCGTAGATCATAATTAAATTAATTTTAACTTAGTATTACTCAAATGAAAAATTATTAGAAACATACCATAGAAGAAAGTACGTATCATTATCGGAAACGAATGAGTTGCTTCAAGCACAGTCTACAAGAGAGTAAAATTCTTTTGCCCCAGCCGTACCAATGGGCTTTCCTTTCGTTAGACAAAAAAAAAAAAAAGGTTTCCCAAAACTTGCATCTTGATAAATAAATAAAAAATAAAAATTGAAAGCAACAGAATCTGAAAAGGTGCCAGCAAAGCTAAAGCATGCACCCATTTTTGCTACATGAACTGAAGCAGAACTAGAGGCAGGACAAGTTATAAGCCTCTGCAACGAGAAGCATCATTCCATGTAAATACAAAGAAAAGAAACACTACTGATAAATTGTACACAGCCATGAAGCCTGAAAATCAGATCTTCAATGAATACAAAGCCAAGGAGGCTGATACACGTATACCTAAAAGCCACAATCAGAATGGCAAATGTATTATTACTAAGCAGGCTACTATAGATGCAATCGTACAATTACATAACTACAAACATATAATTTAAGCATAAACAGAAGGCCTGAAGACTCTTGCTCCATTTTTCACACTCCTCAAACAACTCAGGAGTGGAAGAAGAATCAATACAACTCCAAAGGCCGAAATGAATACACTAAATGAAGCTTGATTGAATGAATGACACAACTTGTATTCTCTCCACAGGAATTTGAAGAAGCTCCTTTCCTTCTGCCTCGGTTTCTTCTGTACATGAAGATGAACGGCGTGTGGGGGGCATCAACCCAGCTGAATACTGTGTCTCCTTGTATTCTCTTCATGCTTGTTCATTTCCCTTGAGAATGTTGAACTTGCAGAGAGGACATGTTGCATTCATCTTAAGCCATTTCACAATGCATGTAGCATGGAAATGATGGTTGCAACGAAGTGCATGGAGTTCCGCTCCATCCTCATATGGGCTGAGACATATACAGCATTCCTAAAGGGTAAAAAATCAAAGAAAGAAAATGATGAAACAAAACTGCAGATCATTAGTGAAATTTCTTAAAATTCATAGTGGAAGTGAACTACGCTTGGAACAACTCGTGACTCATGTATCTTTCAATTATTTATTGGCCGTTGCAATTTTCCACTTTTTTTCATCAAAGCTTATTTTTTCAGACCACTCCAACCTCTCCTCTTAATCGAGGAGAAAACAAACAAAAAGAGAATCTTAAATCTTATATTTTTCAAGTCCAAACCTAATACATTGATGTAACTCATAGCCAAAGAAGCTGACTAGCCTAGCATGAAAATGTAGACTTACTTGAGCCAGTTATTTGTCTCACAAAAATTAATTGAGCTACTTAATAGAACAATGGAGCTGCTACACAACATCATACTAACATCTCTCCACTCACACGCATGCATTAATTCTTCTTGAGGGACATGATTTTCCACTTCTTATCAGGATATTTTGAAGAATTAATTACTGGCTAAGAAGAGATTCAAATCTATGGCAAGACACCAAATTTAAACAAATACTCCACATTGACAGAATTATTAACCAGCAGCTGAGTTCACCATTGCTTATCCCGGTATGATCTAATATGGTGCTTGCTCACCAACATTGCACTAGCAAATAAATAGCTCAATTTTTCTTTCAATTAATTTTGCACCAATATCCAGACATGCACAAATACTAGGGGTATAAGTGCACATATATAACAGAACAACGGAGAGCAGATTGAAAAATTCCATGGCTTTCCAATAAAAACAACAACATCTCCTTCTAAACACGGTTTATAGCAGTGCAGATCCACAGGCTTTAAGAAACTGTGAAAATTCTCATAACAATACTTACTGCGTCCTCGGGTAGAAGTATACGCTCAGTTCCCAAAAATCCGCTACTGGTTTCAACAGGAACCATTTTCCCTGCCTCAATGCCAGGCTTTTCCTCATTGCGTATCATTTGAAATTTGTATTTTGGCAGCATAATGAGATCTGCTTCTGATGCACCTTCCTATATAGTCATTCATGCAAAGAGAGCAGCGGTAAATCCTACTTGAGCAAGTGAAAATGCCAACAGCTATAAGGCTTACAAGTCAACAGATTATTTATTTAGTAAACTTAGATCTTCATACCTTCCCCGCAACAGCATAAAGAATAGCAATGATGCATGGCAAGCAGCAACAGAGAGCGATCCCAATCAAACATGCCAAAACAACACAAAAGATCGCAAAGAACACATCAAATGCGAGAAAAACCACAGCCAGCCTGCAGAAATTCAGAATTAGAGATTCTTGTTGTCTTTGTTTGCATATATCATTGATGCATGCAGCTGGCACAGAGGTGCTGTTGGTTGCTTTGGAAAAAGATCTGGTATGCTTGCAAGAAATTACTGATAGAGCATGGTTGTTTTTAAAAGATGAAGAAAAAGGCAGTTCGATTTTCTCATACATGGGCACATGAAGCTTTGAAAAGAGCTTGTGGTATTTGGTAATGCCTACCACCTTGGAAACAAAATTTCAGTACTAGATTGGTAAACTGCTTACCAGTACAAACGTGGAGCATTTTGCAAAAGGACATCGCCACCAGAGACTACCCAATAAAAGCCAACCATCCACCAAAGAAATGACACCATCGTATTCACCGATTCACATCTTTTAGTAACGCTGAGCATATATCATTAAATTAAAAAAAAAAGTGCAATAAATTGATAAAACCTTCCGGTAAAGTTACTAAGACAACATACTATGAGTGATACCACTGGAGAGACATACAAGAGTAAGTAGGAGGAAAGTCACTCAATGACAAATAGCGGGATATCACATTTTGGAGCTCACTTCAGTCCCAGGTGCATAAATGCATACACCGTGAAATCACATAATTCAAAGCTTTTGTGAGCTGAGCAGAGTTGGGCACAGGCATGAGATTATTGATATTCCGAGTCCAACAGTTACATGGATGAAATACCCATACTGTTATACTAGAGAAACCATGAAGCTCTTCACAAACATTATAACCACAAATGCTTAAAAATCAAGAAACTTGTGAGCATTGCTTGTTGTATTGAGAAAGTAATTAAATAAGTTAAAAAAAAAATCCATCCCATTTTCGTGCAAAAACCACCTTCCACCATCTCAAGTTTGTCAAAATCATCCCACAATGGATTTTATAATCCTAAAAACAACTCCTTCTTTCGAGTTTCCAAGTAAAAATCCAACTAGTTTATGTGAAAAGGCAGGTTAAGTGTGCCGCGGATGATATCATCCGGTAAAACTGTAATCCTCAACATTTTCACCAACCAACAAGAAAATTTCACTGGTGAACTTTTAACACTTTAGATATTGTGGTAGTCTTCTTCCAACGAAAATAATTTGATGGAATATGAATTCACAAGGACAAGTGAGCTGAGGAACAAGCCCAGCTGTAAAGCAGCACTGCATATCAAAAAACAAAACTAAAACCAGCAACAAATGAAATGAAAAGCATCCTCTTCATTTCATTATTATCTTACTCTCATCATGACCCCGAAAACAAATGACACAAAAACCATCCTTTTTTTAAAAAAAAGAAGAAAAATCCCAATTAAACTGGCACAGAAACCAACAATTGCAGCAAAAAAAATGGAAAAAAAATATTTTTATACCTTGATCTAGGAGAAATGAAAGATGCCCTGTCATCCTCGTCGTCACTCTCAGTAACATTCTCTTCCTCAGTTGACTGTTGCTGGCTCTCTATATCTCTCTCTCTTCGCGTATTCCTTCTCCTATACTCCAGCCACACCAAAACGACATGCACGAGACACTGCAACGCGTACCCACAGATCCATATCCTTATCGGTTGGTTCGGCCTCTCCTTCACCGTCACCAGAAGCATCGTTACCGACACCACCACGAACGCGGCGTTCCACATCATATCTAATGACACAACCGGCTTCGAGTACCCCCAGTCGGCGCGTCTGTCATCCAGCTCACGCGCCGCTGTTTCTCTTACCAGCATGGAGGGGCCGCGTCGTCCGGTGGCTCGGCCTAGGATAGCAGATAGAGTGGTTTGGCGGGATGCTGGGGAGGTCGGAGGGTCTTGACGAGGGCGGAGCAGTGGCGCGTGGGGTTCATTCTCGGTTGACATGTTTTGGATAGAGTTCAGTTGATGAGAGCAGTGGTGTCCTAGTTCCTAGATAGAAAAGAAAGACACCGTAAGATAAATTTTAATTATTTGATTTATTGGAGATTAAAAGAGTGGGTTGGGTGGTGACAGGTTAGCTGGTAGGTACTAAGTTCCTTAATAAATTTTAATTTTTTTAGTTTATTCGTATTAACAAATTGAATTGTTTCCTTGCTAGCTCAGTCCATATTATTATTGATAAAACACTAAAAGTACGGTCTCCGCACCGCTGTAATAAATCGGGACTCGATGAACAGTGGACTTCCATAGCGCAATTTTTTTCCCTTAAACAAACCCCCCCTTGAGAGATCAAATTTAAAACAGTTAATTTGTTGGAAAAATTAAAAAAAGTTTCTAAGTGAAAAAAATAATATTTTTAGTTTAACTTTCAAAAAATATTTTCTGTAATTATTATACCTTTTGAACTACAAATAGTAGTTCCTTCTGATTTTTTTATTAAAAAAGTATTAATTTTAGTTTAAAATTTTATTTTTCTTGTTTTTTCAATTTTTTTGAAAAAAATCATTAAAAAACGTCATTATTGTTCATAATTAATATTTGTACCCATAATTTTTATTTCGCCAAAAGAGTTTTAATTATCTACTTTTTTATGTTCCAGATAACTATTAAATGTTTTTAGTATATGTTAGCTATTTAACTGGTGTTTTATTGTGGGTTATACAGTTTAATTTTTCATAATATATATATTTACAATGTGTTTTTTTGTCATAAAAATTTCCAATAAAAAAACTTATGCATATTTCTAAATAAATATTTTAAAAACTAGTCAGACCAAAAAACATAAAAAAATGTTGTTGATAAGTAAAATTATTAAAAAAATAAAAGTAAATCAATATATATAACATTACAAAACAAATAATCTATTCAGTTATAATGACTTTATTTCTTTATATAAATTTTTAATTTTATTAGCATGGTGCATATATAATACATAATAAACTTAAAATTAATTTTTTTTAAATCATGTGTTAAAATCACTTGAAGATTACCACAGGCTTTAAAAATATAATAATGATTGTTTTTTAAAATATTTTTATTTAAAAATATATTAAAATAAAAATTTTTATTTTAAAAAATATTTTTATATTAATTCATTAAAATTATTTAAAAATATTAATTTAAAATAAAAAATAAACTTTTTTTAAAAAGATTTTTAAAATGTAAAACCAAATTGAAATCGTATACTGTGGACTTGCAGAACAGATATTCGCGCCTCTTCCTCTCCCATGCTCTGGGGTGATTTGTCTTGGTTGCAATATGCTTTGACTTTCGGCTGGAGATGCCCTTTTCTTCTCAAGGCTTCAATTGGTGCTTCCTGCTCTGGCCGGGCTTGGGTGCTGCTGGCTTGAGAGAGTCGTTTGCGCCTCTTCCACTGGATAGCTGGGCTTGCTTCGGTTTGGGTCTCCTTTCGTCTGTCCAGCGATGTTGGTGGGGCTTGAAGTTCTTTTTTCCTTTTTTTTTTAATCGTGGGTACGCTAAATTTTTATCGATTATGGGTCCTGGCTCAGTAAAGATGGCCCCTAATCATGATTATACATTCAATGCGCATTACTTAGCCCTCCTGCAACATTGGGAGAGCTGCTGCTTATTGGGTGGGATTGGACGATTTGTTTAATCTGGAAAATTGCTTTGGGGGTTTCAGTTCCTGATTCCTGTCATTTGTCCTCCGAGGCTATTCGGTTGTTGTCAGGTTTGGTTTTCTTTCCTGCTGTTCTTGTTTGGTTACCTTTTCTTACCCTTTTTTATTTACCTGTGCTTGTTATGGTGTCATTTCATGTCCTATTATATTAGGTTTTAAAAAATGGCAGCTATTCGGTTGTTGTAAGGTTTGGTTTTCTTTCCTGCTGTTCTGGTTTGGTTAGCTTTTCCTACCCTTTTTATTGACCTGTGCTTGCTATGTTGTCATTTCATGTCCTATTTTACTAGGTTTTAAAATATGGCAGCTACTATTGCCCTTGGGCTCGCCATGCTTTTACGTCCTTTCTTTTGGGTTGGGGAATGCCGATAGGCTCATTTGTGTTTCGATTTGTTTTTTGTTTTCATGCCTCTATGCTGGCTTCCTCTTTTTGTTCATTTAGCTTTCTACCATTGGTCCTCCTGGTGCATCTTTTCGTGCAACTTTTCTTCCTTTGTTATCGTTAGCTTGGTTCTGTCTTTTTTTTTTTCGATGCTAATTTCTTTGAGGTTATCTTCCTAGGTTCTGGTTTTCTTTCATTGAATATGCAGGTTTGTTTTGTGTTCATAGTGTCTCATAGGAATAGTTTTCCAGTGGGCTAGCTGAGGCTTTTGTCTCCTTTGTAGATGTTCTTCCTGGCCAGGTTTTTCCTCTTTCATTGCCTTCTCTTTTTTGACTGATCATGCTTCCATGCTACCTGTTGCATTGGGATTCGATTGGTTGTTGAACCATGGATTATTTGTAGTGTTTAGATTGTTGACATAGGTTTGCTGGTGTGGATGGGCTGCTACTTTGAGAACACTGGATCAATGATCAGGGTTTTTTAAGGATCCTCTTGCTTTCGAAGCAAGGTTAACTACAAATATGGATTTCTAAGGGTGGATCCATGTTCTTATTATGGCTTGGCAGGGCAGAAGATTCCAGTTTCCTGAAATTTAACAGGAATAAATTAGAGCCACCTAAAACGTTCGGAGTGGCGCATAGAACATCGGTTAGGCGTTAGCAAGCAAGATAGAGATTGTGATGCAAAAATAGCTTTGGGGAGTGTTTCTTGAACAACCAGTTTTGGCAGCCTGGTACCTTGACTATAATGGCTGTATCAGTATGCTTTAGCTGGCCAGTTTTTGCGTCTGTGTGACTTGCTTGATGAGGCTTTGTTGTTTTGGCGTTCTATGATGATAAGAGATTGCCTATCTAGCTTTGGACTGTAAAATTTCCCTCTCTTTTTGATTATTTGTCCAGGCTTTACCTGATTATTTGGATCCTTCTCCGAGGGAAACTTCTCAGGAGGTCTTTTGTGCGTTTATGCTGCGTCTCATCCCCCTTTTTTTTTTTATCTTTTGCCTTGGTCTAATTATGCCCATGTTTGCTTGATGTTTTGGTGGCTTGATTTGCTTTTTTGTCCTCTTTTGTTTTTTTATCTTTCATGGATGGTGTGTTTTAATCATAGGAATAGTTCCTGACATGTATTTTTTTTTTGTGCTGCTTGCGAGTTTGGTGAGGTCTCTGGGGCCTGACTTTTTTGGAACTGATTAATTGTCTTTTGCAGAGGATCATGGAACTGGCTTAGTCTTTGATCGGCCAGCTTTCTGAACTCAGTTGTGCGCTTTTTTACCTATTGATCTACTGTTATCTTGGGCTCTTTCATTCCTAATTTATCTGAGGTACTTTTCTTTGTTTCTTTTGCACTCTTATTCTTATCGATGTTTTTTTGTTCATTTCAATGGACTTTGGCATGGCTTTATCTTTTTTCTTGTCTTTTCGAGGTTACAGTGTATTTTTATAAAACTGCCCCCACCTTTTAATATCTGAGATCGTAGGCTGATACATTGTTTTTTGTTGTTTTTTTTTCCATATATTTAAACCATTTTATGGCGCTCTCAAATTCATGACATGTATAAAAGTTATTGGGATTTTTTGCGAGTAACCTGCATTTGCAGGTTCATTGTTAAGTCATGCACAGTTCTCTGATTCCTAGGTTTTTTGAGTTAGGAGAGTATGCAGGTGTTAAGGTAAGTTAAACACCAGTTCCATTACTTATATATATATATTGTTTTTGGTGAACCATTGGATTGTACCTCCGTCCCATGCTTTTAACTTGGTAGCATGGAGTTTTAGGATTTCTGTGAAATATAGATTGAGAGCTTCATTTGTGTTTGATTTGTTTGTTATGGTTTGATTGCTTTATTATGTTGTCAGAAATGAATATAATGCATGGTGATGTTGTTTCTTCTCTTGACCCTGTTCCAATATAATTGCTTTCCAACCGAATGAAGGTGTGATGTTGTTTCTTCTCTTGACCCTGTTCCAATATAATTGCTTTCCAACCGAATGAAGGTATTCTTTTCTTTTTTGATGTGTCATTTTTTTTTTTCCCATTGAGTTCCTTCGCCTTTTTATTTCCCTGCTGCTTTTTTGTGCCACTTGCTGAGAGAGAACATACTAACACCCTTTGATCTGCAGCTTGAGAACTTCAGCCTTCTAACACATATCCACTTAGACACTTTATTGGATGAAATAAAGAGATTTGGCCAGGACTGCTTCATTTTCCTCCGTTGCTTCATAGGCGACTGTTTTTCACAGGTTCACTTATGATTTTTTTTACCAATTAAAATGTTTTTGTTTGCTGCGCTGGCCTAAAGAAAGGTGCCTAACAGCTCGTTAACCTGAGCTTGAGATCTCATCCACTTGGTTGGGACCCCTACCTTCTTTTCACTGTTTTTTCTGCTTCTGTTTGTCGAAGTTTGTTTCTGTTCTTATTCTCCTGCCCATCTCTTTGGTTTACATTATTGAGGAGCAGTAATCCAATTCTTCAGCAGCCCTTAATTTGTGTGGGGACATGAAACGCTTCAGGTCCTGTGATAAACAGTGGAACTCATGTGAAGAACATTGATTATCAACCTGAGCTCAACGAGTTTTAGGTCAACACCCATTGGAGAGAACTGACTTCTATGAAAGTTTACCATTTAGTTTATAGCATCTTTGATCAAGAAAGAAGGTTGTGATGGAGTTGATATAATTGATTAGTCAATATACATTGCGTAGGCAACACTTAAAAAGAAAGCAAAAGTATTGCCTGCAAAAAAAAAAGACGGCACCTTTTGTTTTCTTTTGACACTTTGAGGCTAGATTTAATAAATGCAGTGAGTGGAAGAGAAGGGTTCGACAACAAGAGAGGGTGGATGGCATTTAATGTTAGCTGAAAAACCTCCAAAGTTAAGTTAAAATCTGAAAAGTCATTCATTTTTTCCCTTCATTTCCGAATTATTTTTTGCTGTTCTAAAATCATTTTTGTGTCTGTAATGTTGAGGTTGAGTTTGGAGATCATTTTGACAGTACTGACATGCAATGCCTCTAGAATCACATGCCATCTTTGGGTCTACAGTATTGAGGTTGTTGTGTCTGTTTGTCGTTCTAGCAGAGATCTATGTTACTGAATCCTTCTCTGTCATTGGCACTTTTACAATTAGCTTTTTTTATCCCTCTGCACATTTTTTTGTTGGATGCTGCACATTCAAATTAAGGTGTCGATATGCTGCAATGATTTATACTACAGACTTGATTGTATATGCTAATCACTGCTGCGTATTTCTTTAGGAACACACTTTTATGGATCCTGCCAGTTTTGCTCAAGCATCTCCTTACTTTTTTGGCAACTTCTCCGTAATGTTTACCGTTGCATCAGCTTTTTTTGCCCCTGATATGTTGCAATTCCATGCAGCGAATCAGCTTCGCATGATTGCCTCATTTCACTCTGCCTTTTCTACTTGTTACTTTCGCTGTTAGATTATGATTCATGCTTTTTGAAAAGATATGAGAGTTGATTCATGCTTTTTTGATTTTCTAGCTTATACCAATGCCAATGAGAAGAATGAATCCTGTATTTAGAGCTTTGGGGTGGCCACTTAATTAGGAATTACTCGAGAATCTTTTTAAAACAGGGGATTTTTTTGTGTTTTTGTATATTTTAGAGTCGGTGGGATTTGCCCTATTCTTGCTCTTGCTAGATTTGCTACTTGGATATGATGGAAAATGGGAAGGAAATTTCGAGATTCGTATAACCCCGATTTAGCAAGTCTCCCTTGGAGCTGCTTGGATTGGTTTTTCTTAGAATTTGTAAAGAGGCAAGACCTTTGTATTTATACGTAAGCATTGGTGACTACATAATGAGTTTTCTGTCAAGAACAATTATGATAGATTGTGCTAACTTCTTTTGCACTTAGCCTAGCCACTGTTTGTTTCAGTCGAGCTGGAAAACTATTGTTCTAGACATGGTTTCTTTCCTAGCTTAAGACAACCACTTTAGCTATGGTTCTCATTTCAAGCAATGGTCACACGCACGGCTGCACTGTTCTCACATTTTATTCTCTTTTTCTGCCTACAACTTACCTTAACTTGACTCATTACGCCCATCTCTTCTTCGTTTCCCTTTTTTTATCCATTTTGTTTTTGTTTTCCCAGCACTCATCTACATTTGGCAGCCTTACTACCTTGCTTTTCCAACATTTCTTTATGTTTCTGTTCATCCTTTCATGCTGAAAAAAGGTTCCACAGGTCGGCTAGCTCTCCGACGAGGATGTTTGGTTGAGAGGTGTCCGGCAAAATAGGTGGTTTTTTTTGTTGTTTTTTACAGATAAGAACATGCATAACACAGCCCCATCTCAGCACCTTCGTTGTCAAAAAATGCTCCTGGCACCGTTGGGGGTTTTATTTGTTGTTTTCCCGATGTTTTTTGGGCAGCCACTCCATGTTAAGATATCATAAAGCATGGATTATGCTTATTTACAAATTTATCGATGTCTCATATCAAGATTTCTATGTTTTTCGCTTCGTACTTAAACATACTCATAACTATGCTTTATGTGCTTTCAAGCTCTGTGTTTCTCATCCATTCAACTCCATTATTCAAGGTTTATGATATCTTCCTTCCTCTTTTTCACTCAAACTTCCATTAGCGCATCTTGATGCGGGGGGCAAAAAACAGAAAGCATGACCATGTGCTACGTTTGATGGAAGCTCTCTGTTCGGGCCAAAAAAACCAGTTGTTTGAGGCCCATTACGAGCGACGAATAGCTGTGACTGAAGTTACTAAATTATTGCGGTTTAATTGTATTTGAAAAAAAAAGTATTTTGATGTATTTTTAAATAAAAAATATTTTAAAAAATAATTTTTATTATATTTTTAAACGCCGTGCCCTGAATACAAACTATAATAAAATATACATTCATCTTTGTTAGCAACATTCAATGTACTATCTTCTATGATATATGATCGTGATGGCTTCATTAAAGGAGATATCATGGTATTATGGTTGAGCTTATTGGTTACCATGAATGCTGTCATAAATTATTGTTGAGCAGTCATGTGCTGGTCAAGTGGGTATTAATTTTTTTTTTTAATGATAATCAAGAAATGCAATCTTAAGATTATGCCATTAACAATCGTAAGGTGCCTGACTTTTAAATCCATGATGGTTTGTTTTGAAATGGATTGATTGTTTTGGCAACAGATTCTTCATTTTCTCGAATCTGATCACATATATAATTATTGCTTCTTTGAGAAACAAATTTACCTTGACCGCTTGCATTTAAGTTTTGGCTCCGTGAAAAATCAGCTTGTTATAGCTATTTATACCATCAGCTATTAATTATTATACATGATAAATGGTAGGAATTATTTAAAAAAAAACACTGAAAAATAAAAAATAAATAAAAGAAGAAAGCAAATGAAAATAAACGTTAAAAAAAAAGTAGGCAAGGCTTGGACCAAGCCAGCCCGCGCAGAAGTAGGCTACTGTGCAAGGAGAACGAAAGGACGACGTGACGCCGCAGCATTCTTCGGTTAACCATTGGGATTTGGCGTTTGCGCTGAATTCCCTCTTCCCATCGACATCATAAACTCTCGGAATCTCGGTTTTTTTTACGGTTTGGTTTTCATTGAAAAATATATTTAAACACACCTAAAGACATGGTAATAACATATATTACCTTCAAAATTATTTTTAAACAATTAATTGACATGAAAAGTTTTTATACCTGTAGTCTCGTGTCTTTCAAATTCAACTATAAAATATATGTAATTTTCATGGGTAAAAAATAATTGAATGCAATAGAAAAATACTCGGCTCGACTAAGAGATATTTAATATTTTCATTTTAAATTTAAGTTTTTTTAATTTGATATGTAGTATAATTTAATTTTAAAATTAAATTATATAAAAACTGTTTTAACGTAATTTAATTCACTTAACTAGTTTTAAAACATATTGGTTCATCGATAAGAAGAGTTTGAAAATGAAATTGAGAAAAAAAATAAAATTAATATAAAAAACCTTTCAACTTAATTTTTTATTTAGTTTGAGTTTGAAAGTAAATTATATAGAAGCTGTCTAACTTAACTAGTCCAGAGATAACTTGGTTAACTGGTAAGAAGAGTTTGAAAATAAAATTAAAAAAACTAATGTTATTGAAATATTTTGACACAACTTTTTCTCCAGCACAAAAAAAATTAAATTACTTAAAAATTAAACTGATATGATTCACTAGAGTTGGTAAATCTAAGGCAATCAGGCAACTGTTAAGAAGAACAAGTGGATGGATTTGAGAGAAAAAAATGAAAAGTGAAATAAAAAAAATGAGGGGAGTGGAAAGAAAAAAATTAGAGAGGGGGGCAATTGAAAAAAAGAAGAAGCAAAGAGGAGCTTAAATGATAATATAAAACAATGAAGCCACGCTCTCATTTACTATTGTCGTGGGAAAATTTGTCACCTCAATTTTCTCCCTTTTCCTTGTATTCCTCTTCCCTTGTTTATTAATTTTTCGATCCCCGTCTCTGCCCCGCATTTCTTCTAGACAAAAAAAAAAAAAGTATAACAAATTTCATTCATTTTTGATATTGAGACAGGGATGATTTGGAATTTTATCTTGTCGTTGCTAACAACATATGATTTATTTTGTCTTATGCATGCATATTTTATCATGTACCCGAACCAAATGTGATATATTTATGAATATATTCATGTACTAAATAGATAAATTAAAACTTGCAAGAAGCCTTTAAAAGTATTCTAATAAAAAAAACAGTCATAACATTAAATCTGATTGTTTAATCGGATTTAGATTTTATTAAATGATTTATTATACAGAAGTATTTCTCAGATACTTGGCCGGTCTCCAGGACCTTGAATTAAACTCAAAATATGACATTTTTTGCTATTTTAATTTCTTTGTAGCTAATTTTAAATTTTAATTATTTTTTTTACTTGGATATATATTCTTTTCTAGCTAGAGGTCAGTTTAAACCTTGAATAAATTGTTAATGAAATTTTTAGAAATGCCAGAGTCTAGGATTGTATTCTTGAGGGATGAGAAACTCTGGTTTTTATTCACGTTGTATCGAAATGCTACCTTACATTAAAAATAAAATAAAAAACTAAAAGGCATTGGAGAAATATTGTGGACAGCTCAAGAAAAAGGGTAGAGATTATAGGACTCCATGCAAACACTTTGTCTAGACAATTATATCATTTCCACGCAAATATGTGCACAACAGAAACCTAAAAGAATCGGTGAATCCAATGTACATCAAGAGACAATCTGCTATTCATCATAATAGTTCCCGACTGCATCTCGACTGACTTACTTTCATTCCTTTCAGTTCAATTTCTGTCGGCGAGTTTGGGCGAGAGGCATGTTCAACCTTTTCTCTTGGGCTTTGCTTGATTGATGTAATTGAATGATTGCCCATGAAATGCATTCCCAAGTTGGCAAGTTGTGCAGGAAGCCATTTTGTGTTGGAGGAGGTGCTGATTGAACATGGTGGCCGTGTGTCCCTCGTTTTCTGGGTTAGCCATTCCATCTTCTTTGCAGGGAGGATGTCTAGGCATGGTGTGCATGTGCCAATGTTAAGTAATGCATTATTTAAAATTTTGATTGGTTTGCTTCTGTTTATTTTTGTTCAGTACAATGCTGCCACTCCATGTCATTTCGTCTGGGAAGGAGCTGCTATGTTTTTTGTAGTTATCTTGGCCATTGCCTCGGTACTTGCTTTTCCATCATGTCAACTTGTCTGTTTTTTTGTTCGTCTTTTAAGAGAAAACCAGGTTTTAATTTGTTGCTTTCTCTCCCCAGAAAGTTCAGTTCTCTCTTGGTTTCTTTCCTACGTTGGCTTTATTTTGGGGTTTCATTGCCTGTGAGTTTTTATTCTTACCCTGCTGTCATTTCCTTCGAGGACTCATTGTAGTGAGTTCAATTGCTTCTACCTCTGCTTTTTGTTTCTTTCCTTTTTTTCTCAAACTCTATAGCTTATTGGTTTTGTTTGGCTGTGATTCAATCATCTTGGAGTAGCCGCAGCTGCTACTTGAGTTAACCTGCGTGATAACTCTTTTGACAATGACTAATTAGGTGGTTGCCTTCTTTCTTTCTGCACAGTTGCTATGGGGGTTTGCATTCTCTTCTTGCGGTGGCTGGTGTGTTATCTATTAATGTATATGAATCATGTGTTATGTGTGTGGACATAAATGGATAGTGACAGTCATGGTTGACATAGTTATAGTCAAATGATGGGTACCTAACTTGCTCACCATTGTTGAACAATTGTCTCCCTCATCAGCTATAAATAGAGGGTGCATTGATAGCTGATATAGAGCACGAAATAGAGAGAAACACAGAGAGAGCTAAGGGTGAGAGTTGAGTTGAGTAGAGAAGTTTTTCTCCTCCTCCTTGTTTTGTTGTTTGTATTGGTTTTGAGCTTGATTAATACAAACCGGTAGCTTCGTAGAGTAGGCAAGTTGCCGAACCACGTAAATTTGTGTGTGTTTGAATGTTTGGATCTCCCAACAACTGGTATCAGAGCTTGTTCTTGAAAGTTCTTGAAAAAGAGGGTGTTTGATCCAAACTCAAAAATCAAAGTTCTTAAAACGTGTTTTTGAACATACCACCGTGAAGAGGACGACGAGAGGAATCCACTGGTGAAAACCCGGTGAAAATCCAACGTCCTGCATGCCCGCAAGAGCTTGCACCAACGCGCTTCACGCGCGTCACGCGTCTTCCTGTCCATTCCCTGCAACTTGACCTCGCCACGTCATCAGCCACATCAGTCGTTCGACATAGTCATCCGCCACGTCACCTGACACATCAGTCGTCTGACCGATCAACCCTTGCCATGCCATTAACCACGTGTTCCACCACGTCACTGACACGTCATCACGGTCACGTCAGCCGAGAATCTTCGTGGATCTGACACGTCAGGTTTGGTGGACCCCACCACATTGCCTACGTGTCTGACACGTCATCTAATCCACATCAGCACACCTGGGTTTTGATCCGGTGTGGCGCAACGACTATTCCTCCTGCCACGTGGCTTCATCTGCAGCGTCCAGTGATCTCAAAGTTTGATTGTTTAGATCTGAGCCATCCGAAGTCCGATTTGGGTGATCTCAGTGTCGTTTCCAGCATTTTTGGCTATTTCGGACACATCTGTAAGGTCAGATTTTTGAGATTCAAATCCGAGAAAGAGTAAAAATGGCTGATGAAATAAAGGCTAAAGGAATTGAAAAATTTGATGGAACTGATTTTGGATATTGAAAAATGCAAATTGAAGACTATCTATATGGGAAGAAACTTCATCTTCCTCTGTTAGGGAGCAAACTAGAAAACATGTCAGAAGAAGATTGACAAATACTTGACAGACAAGTTTTGGGCATTATCTGCTATCATTGTTAAGAAGAGTTGTTCATAATGTTACAAAAGAGAAATCCACAACAAGATTGATAGAAGCCTTGTCTGGGATGTATGAGAAGCCGTCAACAAATAACAAAGTGCACCTGATGAAGAAGTTGTTCAACCTGAAGATGACAGAAAGCACCATTGTTACACAGCATCTTAATAATTTCAACACCATCACAAATCAATTGTCATCTATTGAGATTGAGTTTGATGATGAGATCCGAGCATTTATTTTGCTAGCTTCACTTCAAAGCAGTTGGGAAGGTATGAGAACAGCCGTAAGCAACTCAGCCAGAAAATCCAAATTAAAATATGACGACATCCGAGATCTGATTTTAGCTGAAGAAGTACAAAGGAAAGACTCGGGTGAAAGCTCAAGCTCAGGTACAGCTTTCAACATCAACACTCGAGGAAAGAGACAAGATAGAGGCTTATCCAGAGACAGATCAAAATCCAGGTACAAAAGTAAAAGCAAGTTTGGACCCAGGAAGCAGGTTGAATGTTGGAATTGTGGCAAACCTGATTATTTTATGAGGAGCTGCACAAAACCAAAGAAACCTGAAGCTGATTTTGCAAATGTCACTACAGACGAGGTACAAGATGCTTTGATTCTTGCTGTACATAGTCCTATTGATGGTTGGGTTCTTGATTCTGGAGCTTCATTTTACTGTGCACCACACCATGAAATGATGCAAAACTATACTACTGGAAATTATGGGGTAGTCTATCTGGTCAATGGACAACCATTGAATATTGTGGGTATAAGAGATGTGCAAATCAAGATAATAAATTGATCTATATGGAACTTGCAAAATGTAAGACATGTTCCTGAACTGAAGAAGAAGCTGATCTCGGTCGGACAACTTGATGATAGTGGTCATTCAATCCTTTTTTCTGGAGGAATGTGGAAAGTATCGAAGGGAGCAATGGTTTTAGCTCGTGGAAAGAAAACCGGCACCCTGTATATGACCACAAGATCAACAGATATAATTGTCTCTACTGAAGCAGAAAATCAGGCACAACTATGGCATTGTAGACTCGGTCATATGAATCAAAAGGGGATGAAGATACTTCAGTCAAAGGGAAAGCTGTCAGAGTTAAAAAATGTTGATCTAGATATTTGTGAAAGCTGTGTTCTCGGAAAACAGAAAAAACTCAGTTTCTTAAAGGTTGGCAGGACCTTAAGACCAAGAAAGCTAGAACTGGTGCATACAGATTTATGGGGACCCGCTCCAGTCGCATCTCTTGGAGGTTCTCGGTACCATGTGACTTTTATTGATGACTTCAGCAGGAAGGTATGAGTGTACTTTCTAAAAAATAAATCTGATGTGTTTGACACATTCAAGAAATGAAAGACTATGGTTGAGACTGAAACAGGTTTAAAGTTGAAATGCTTACGATCTGATAATGGAGGAGAATACATTGATGGAGGTTTCAAAGAGTATTGTGTTGTCAACGGTATCAGAATGGAAAAGATAGTTTCAGGCACACCACAACAGAATGGCATTGCTGAACAGATAAACAGGACCATCAATGAACGAGCTAGAAGCATGAGGTTGCATTCTGGGTTACCTCAAACATTCTAGGCTGATGCAGTTATACTGCAGTTTACTTGATCAACCGTGGACCATCAGTTCCTTTAGAGTTCAGACTACCCGAGGAAGTCTGGAGAGGAAAAGAAGTATAACTTTCTCATCTAAAGGTCTTTGGGTGTGTTTCCTATATGCATGTAGATTCTGATGCTCGCAATAAGCTGGATGCCAAATCAAAGAAATGCTTCTTTATTGGCTATGGAGATGAAGAATTTGGATTTCGATTTTAGGATGATCAAAACAGGAAGATTATCAGAAGCAGGAACATGATCTTCAACGTGAAAGTTTTGTACAAAGACAGATCAAGTACAGAACCAAAGATAACTGATTCAGAAACGAGTCCACAAAAATCTGAATTCATACAATTAGAAGGGCTCCCCGATGTTACCACTCAAGAGACCTTACAAGAAAGTTCAAGCACATCAGTACCCACCATTACTACACAAGACAATGCAGAGCCAAGTGAACCAGCTATTCGCAGGTCTTCAAGGACTATAAAGCCTCCACAACGGTTCACACTTCTACTGAATTATATCTTACTGACAGATGGTGGTGAACCATTAACTTATGAAGAGTCCTTACAAGATGGAAACTTAAACAAGTGGGAGTTAGCCATGAAGGACGAGATGGAGTCATTGTTGAAGAACAAGACTTGGGAGTTAACCAAACTGCCTGAAGGAAAGAAGGCTTTGCAAAACAAGTGGGTTTACAGAGTAAAGACCGAGCATGATGGAAGCAAACGGTTCAAAGCAAGACTTGTCGTCAAAGGGTTTCAGCAAAAGAAAAGGATTGACTATTCAGAGATATTCTCTCCAGTTGTGAAGCTTACAACAATCAGAGTTGTTCTGGGAATAGTAGCTGCAGAAAATTTACATCTTGAACAACTAGATGTAAAAACAGCATTTCTTCATGAAAAATTGGAGGAAGACATTTACATGCAACAACCAGAGGGGTTTGCAATACCAGGAAAGGAGAGCCAAGTTTGCAAGCTAAAGAAGAGCCTATATGGTTTGAAGCAAGCTCCAAGACAGTGGTACAAGAAGTTTGACAACTTCATGTGTAGTACGGGATACACAAAATGTCAGGCTGATCATTGTTGCTATGTCTAACATTTTGACGACTCTTATATCATTCTACTGCTATATGTGGATGATATGTTGATTGCAGGATCCAGCATGGAATAGATTGACAAACTAAAGCAACAATTGTCAAAACAGTTTGAAATGAAGGATTTGGGAGTTGTTAAACAAATACTTGGCATGAAAATCATCAGAGACAAATACAAAGGCATACTAAAGCTTTCATAGACAGAGTATGTGAAGAAGGTTTTCAGCAGGTTTAGTATGGATAATGCTAAGCCAGTATGTACACCTCTGGAGAATCATTTCAAGCTCAGTAAAGACCAGTCACCAAAAACTGAGCTAGAACGTGGATACATGGACCAGATTCCATACGCCTCAGCTATTGGATCTTTAATGTATGCTATGGTCTGTACTAGACCAGACATTGCTCATGCAGTGGGAGTTGTAAGCCAATATATGAGCAATCCTGGAAAGCAGTATTGAGAGGTAGTGAAATGGATCATGAGGTACTTAAAAGGCTCATCGGAGAAATGTCTTACTTTCACAGCTGGCGGTTTGAAACTTGAAGGCTTTGTAAATGCTGATCTAGCAGGAGATGTTAATAGCAGAAAGAGTACTACAAGTTATATATACAATCTAGGAGGCACTGCTGTTTCTTGGAGTTCTACCTTGCAAAAGATAGTTGCTCTTTCAACGACAGAAGCTGAATATGTTGCAGTTTCAAAGTCTGCAAAAGAGATAGTATGTCTACAGAGTTTCCTGCAAGAATTGGGCAAGATAAATGGAAAGGGTACTTTGTACAGTGACAGTCAGAGTGCAATCTTCCTTATCAAGAATCCAGCATTTCACTATAGAACAAAGCACATACAGATCAAATATCACTTCATCAGACAATTGCTCGACGATGAACAACTGTTACTTGAAAAGATCTGTGGAAGCAAGAATCCAGCTGACATGTTAACCAAAGGAGTTACTCTCGATAAACTGAAGTTGTGTAAAGCTTTAGTTGGTCTTCAAGATTAAAAGACAGACCTAACACCATTTGTGTCCAAGTGGGAGATTGTTATGTGTGTGGACACAAATGGACGGTGGCAGCCATGGTTGACATGGTTATAGTCAAATGGTGGGTGCCTAACTTGCCCATCATTGTTGAACAATTGTCTCCCTAATCAGCTATAAATAGAGGGTGCATTGATAGCTGATATAGAGCACGAAATAGAGAGAAACACAGAGAGAGCTAAGGGTGAGAGTTGAGTTGAGTAGAAAAGTTTTTCTCCTCCTCCTTGTTTTGTTGTTTGTATTGCTTTTGAGTTTGATTAATACAAATCAGTAGCTCCATGGAGTAGGCAAGTTTCCGAACCACATAAATTTGTGTGTGTTTGAATGTTTGGATCTCCCAACATGATGTCCATCCACATAAACCTGTAAGCTTTATTTATGAACAAAAAATGGAAGTTCTGAAGGTATAGCTGATAATCCACGACATTAAATCAATTTATATATTGGAATTTCAAACATAGTCTAATTATATCATGGACACGTAGAATTTAGGTGATGAGAAGCAAAACAGAGTAAATATTCTCGCAACTCTTATCTCTTTTGGTCCTTGGTCATCTGTTTGATTGTTAATATGCAGATCTCTTGTTATAAAATTGAGCTCTCTAAAACAATTATATGCAAGCTTGTGTTGGCGAAGGTGACATGATTCTCATTTAGATGACCCAATTCAATTGCTCCTTCAATTTTGAAGGTAACAATACTTCAATCAAAGATTTACATTTCGACTTAGCTGAGCATAAAGATAATGACCAATCATTTTGGAACAAGTTTCATAAAAATCCAACACTTTAAAGCCAGACATTTGTAATAATCAGGAGAATTCATAACTTTCGTTCTTCAAAATAATAGGAATCAATATCCTAAAAACAAAATTAAAATGAACGTACCTTGCCTTTTTTATCCTTCTGTTCCAATTAGATAAATCTCATGTCTTCAATCATGTGTCCATGTTACCCGCAGGTTGCAGGTCACAACCTGGGCCATATATTTGAGCATAATACCAAAGCATTGTGTTGCATAATCTGATAGTTTCTGTGTGGCATGGCCTGATATAGCTGCACCTGGGGTGAAAATTTTAGATGCTACGTCTCCTCTTGATCGATTCTAGAATGGTGGATATATCATGCATTCTGGAAAATGGCAACCCCTCCTGTCTCATGAATAGCGGCTCTTCGTGAAGAAATCCATCCTGATTGGATGCCATCAACCATTAAATTTGCAATTGTCACAACTGGTATCCATATGTTACCTTTTGGTTATCTGAATTGTCTTAGCAATGTGATCACATTTACAGCTTTATCTATGCAGGTTTCTCCGACTCTATTTATTCTTCAAAATCTTGATGGAGAATGAAGAAATAATCAGTCAAGTTTTCCAATCCAAATGGTGCAGCACTCCTAGACCTATTGTATGACATGGGTACAGACGACTACATGAATTACCTCTGTGCCATGGACTCCAACAGCACTGTTATCTCTAGGTTAACAGGAAAGTCCAAAGAATGCCCCATTGAAGGGCCATCCATTATAAAACATTAATCTGCCTTTCATAACCATACCAAACCTTATAAACTCTATCACCCTTGCTAGATCAGTTAACAATGCTGGAGCCTTCAACTCCATTTACAGAGTTGAGATGGAGGTTCCATTTTACTGCAGCGTGTCAGCAGAACCTTATGTCTTATTCTTCAACCATACAACTAAGAAGATCACCTTCACGGTGCTGGAGTGGTTGGTTTGCGTCGGCTATGCTGCAGTTGACATATGATAAAACGCAATTGTGAGTTTCATGTTGGAAAACCATGGTTTGGTGTTCATGGATGTATGCTATTAAGAAAGTGTTGAGAACGTGGGAATAGTTGTTTGTTTAAAAAATTTATTCAAAATATATTACAATAATATTTTTTAAAATTATTTTTTATATTAACACGTCCGAATCATCTATTACCTGTTTTTCTTTCATGTACTATTTATGTTATAACCCGCTGCATCGCGCAGGAACTCGCCCCGTTACATATCTAGAAGAGATGAAATCCGGTTTCAAGGAAGTTGAATTCGTTGTCATGTTAGTTCCCTCCCTCCCTCCAGGAAAACAATTTTTTTAGGAATTTAATTGTCGAACTTAGAATGAGAAATATAGCCACGAGTCCACGACTGTCCTTCGAACTCGTTCAGTTTTACCGAGTCTCAACTTTGATTTTAGGACATTTGAGACTTCAAATTAATGATTGTCCGCTCTGACTAGCATCGAGACCACGATCTGTGTGTACTGTGTAGAATGAACGTGACGGGGGCCAAGTATTTGGTCCTGTTATGTGAGTGTGACTTAACACGGTGCGCATGGCTTTCCTCTGACAGTGGAGCATCATCTCGTGTGAATTATGTATGGCTATTTTTGTTTATTTATGGTTAGAGGGTGTTCGTAAATGTTATATATGTTATTTTTTAAAATATATTTTTGTTTGAAGGTATATTAAAATAATATATTATTATTATTATTATTATTATCAATACATTAAATTAGAATAATAAAAAAATTAAAAAAAATTAAACACTCAGACCAACCACCAAAACAAACACCCTATTAAAAAACAAAATCCCAACAATGGACTGCCCGTCATCTTTACATGTGCCTCCAATGAATCTGTATTTGGCCTGGAAGGGCTACCAACCAAGAACCAAGATCCAAAAATAAAAATCAAACAAACTGAGAAACTTTAGCATCCCTTTACATGGTACTCTGATTGAGTTTGACCATTCGAGGCCCAGCAGCCCTATTAAGAAATGGATAATTATTTTCTGGCCCTGGGTTATAAGAAATCTTACGTGCGTGAGCAGAGAATTCTGCTAAATTCTATGATTTGCTATCGAGTTGCCCAGTCACATGCTGCGCACGAGAAACGAGCACGAAAATCAAATTTTAGGTTGGCCCGTGGTGAATTTGCACAGAACGAGAATTGTCTTTATCGATTTCCCCCGACAGATGCAAGTTTTTTCGTTTGGTTGAGAAAACGACTAAACCCACGATTTTCTTCCTAGGCCATATCCAGGAACCATCGAACAGCTTTGGGAAAAAGTTTGTGCAAACCTTAAATCAATATCTAAACTATACTACATCGTTTGGCATTACATTTAAGGTGTGTTTTTCTTGAAAAAAAAACACTAAATTAATGTTTTTCTCATATAAAAATAATTTAGAAAATTACTTTCAAATATATTGCCAGACGCCTTCTTGTGACACTTGTTTTGTAATATTTTACATGTAAAATATCGATAAGTAATCATATGAAAATTATAATGCCAACAGCTTAAGATAATGTTTTATGATTATGATATGGTGGTGGTGGGTATTGCTATGATTATAAGGTTCCAGATATTCTTTCCAGTTTCTTAAGTTCCAAGCTCCAGCGTCTGTGTGCAATTCGGAGAAGAGGATTGTGATTTTTCTCCGAGAGGAGAATTTTGAACTTGACAGCCAGCTAAAAATTATATTAAAACACGTAGGCTCTATAATGGGCAATATATTCTTGAATTTATATATTATTTTCTATTATTTATTTATTCCATGTGAAATTTTCCCAGTCCGTACATGAAAGAATATCATTACATCAATTTTCGTTTGTTCGAACTCAGATAATAAATCCATTCCGAATAAATTCTTAAATTTAATTTATCGTGCATGCCCGTGCCTCCATAATAAATCATTTCTCTTGTTGTCTCGCTTGAGATTCTAGCATCGTGTCGTGGTAACGTGATTATTGTTCTAGCTAAAGGCTTGAGATGTATTTCACGTATAATATATATAATGCTTGGAAAGGTAAACTTGGTTCATTCCGAACTTAAGTTTCTTTAATTTCGAAACAGCTTGATTCAGCTCTAAAGAAGACCTATTTCTGGAGGGAGAAGTCAAATGTCAAGTAATCTGGTGCAAGCAATTTCCATTTGGAGGAATGTGGTGGGTTGGGATCAACAAGAGCATTCAATTGCCTGAGAGAATGGGAGTCTAGATCACTAGATCAACATTGCCAAGAAGCAAAGTCAGGAGTTATTTCATCTAAGAAATTAAGATCTGCTCCTCGGAGCGTTTTATCTTTTTTCTAGATAGTTTGGAGCTACACCATTGTCACTTTCTTCCCCCTAGGTGCTTCCTGCTTGGTCCTTCTCTTTGCCTTGACGAGTATTCTTGCTGGAAAAAGGAAGCCCCACCAAACAAGGTGCAAAATCTTGCTCGAAAGGGTTCAAGGGGGGGAAGAAGAAGATTTAACTAGCAAAAAAGGATTTTACAGCTCGGAGAGACGGAACACAAGAGCCATTTCAAGACAAAAAAAACGAATCTATTCCTTCATGGGTCTGCTAGCAAGTAGTGCCTGCTGTCGTGCTAAGAAATTGAAAACTCTGTGATTTATTATGATTTTTATGATTGAGATTTTTATATTTTAAAAGTATTTTTTAAATTAATTTTTTTAGTGTTTTTAAATTATTTTTATATACTCGTGTTAAAAATACTTTTAAAAAAATTAAAAAAAATATTATTTAAATATATTTTTAAATAAAAATATTTTAAAAATCTATCATAACAACACTCCAATCTCAAACGTCCCCGAAACTATGTGTTCTCTGCTCCTGCACCGCGTTTCACCAAGTTACATATTCAATTATAAAAGTAGCAATAATAATTGCTTTTAAAAATAATATAAAAATATTAATTTAAAATAAAAAATTAAATTTCTTTTAAATATATTTTTAAAACGCAAGTAAAAAATAGATTTTAAATCTCCTTCCAGTCCCGACTCTTTGCAAAATTGACATAGTAATTTACGTCAGGTTCTCTTTAAGTGTAAAGTTACTTTAAATCTTGATTCTGATAATTGACAATGTGTGGATGCGTAAATCTTTAAAACTGACCCCTTGCGCTATTATAGTCACCTGTGAGGTAAGCCAGACCATGTATCGTGCTCAAGGTCTAACCCGAGCACGACAAACGATGCCTTTTGTCACGCTAAACTCAAAACTCGAACCATGAACTGGTTCTATTGTAAGCGACACACACACACGTATATATAGTAAAGTAATTTTTAAGGGGGAAAAAATATAGATATTAATTTAATATAATTCACGCTGGGCTAAGAAATTGACAAGCGCTTTACTTTCCATGGCTGAACTCGAAATTTCTCGAGGAAGTATTACTTTATGCCTTCTCGCCTTGTTATTGTCAGGGTTAATTCCACGTACAGCCGATGAATTTGTGGCTCAGCTACCAGTAATTATTCGAGCTGTATAAGAACACAGGCCAAGCCTCTTCTTTATAGCAAGAATAAATGAGTGAAGTAAAGGAATAATATAGCAAAACCAACACGAGATTAAACGAATCAAGCACGATCCCCTCCAACCCCGTGCAATACGTCAGAGTATTTATACCAAGCTATATATTTAACAAACGTAAAAGCATAATTAAACCACCATACCCATGCTCGTAAATTACTGTTTGTTAAAATAGTGCTTTGTTTATTTTCCTTTTCTTTTCAATGTTATTCTTCAATTTTTTATTTTTTTTCACAAATTTATAATTCAGTTGACTAGTCACTGTATACCCTGCTCGTAAAGTACTGTTTATTGAAACAGTACTTTGCCTATCTCTACCTTTTCTTTTCCTTTCAATGCCACTCTCCGGTTATTGTTCTATTTAGTTTGTTTTTTTTTTTAAAAAAAAAAATATCTTAATATTAAATATAAGAATTTAATTTTATAAAAAAACTTATTTGTTTTAACTAGAATTATCTCATTTCTTTTGATTTTAACTTTTCACGTTAAATTCAATAAAATTAAATATTATATTTTTTATGGAATTATCTCAATTTTATTATTAAAATTATGAATATAATATGTTAGTATGTGGTGGCTCAAATTTTTTTATTATGTTTTTAATTAATTATTTTAATTTTATTATTTATTATTTTATTGATTAAAAATTATATTTTATATTTTATTTATCTTTTTATAATGTGTTAATTTAGACTAACTTATATTATTATTTTTCAAAATTTACCCTTCAATGGTATATTGAATTGAAGTTGAAATTTTATAATATAAATAATAAATTTAATAGATTATCTTATTATGTCGATCTAGTATATTATTATTTTAATATATATATGTGTATATATATATATATATATATATATATATATAAAAGATAACATAATTTTAATATTTAAAAATATTATTTAGGTTTTATAACTTCTTTTTTTTACTATAAAATACATGAGTAACATCTCAAAAAAAATCTTACCTTGAAAAAAAAGGAGAGAGGCTAGATCCGCTGCGTCCCGCAAGCTCATCATCTATTCTTGCTGTATCTGGCTACTGTAACACCAAGGCAACAATATAACAACAAATAAACAATATAGTGTTATTTTTCCTTCCTATTTCTCAAAATTTATGTCTGTAAACCAATGTTTTTATTGAAATATTTTCTAGAATATTTAAAATGATACTGGAGAAAATTTTTTTCGATACATTGAATTTTATTTGTTTTATAAATGTGGAAAGCTTAGATTATTTTCAGAAGTCAATGACAGATCAAATCCTCTTAAATTCTTTCCATAGAAACTAGCGACCATTTTCAATTTGGACGCCAAAATCTAGCGGTAGGCAAGGCAAGGCAAAAATAAAAAACCCATGGATAGGAAATTTTGCTAAAACGCGCAGTCGTGCACATTACGCACACCTTGCCATTTGCCGAGATTTCCCTCCCCAGAGAACATGTGCGCAGCACGCACCCCGCACAGTTACCCTAAAACAAAAACCTCACCCCGAAACAAAACAAGACCATATGAAGAGAGAGAGAGAGAGAGAGAGAGAGAGAGAAACAAATGAATCAGGAAAAGAACAAAGGGAAACCTCAGATCAGTCTTCAACTATATAGATTTTTAACAAATTAAGTCCACAACTATAGATTTGATCAAAATGGTCCCTCATCTATGTACAATTCCTCTATCTTAACATTTTACTATTACAATTGGAGACGACACTAAAGAGTGCATGTGCCGATCGTATGTTCTCCATTCGAGCCTATTTTTTTTTTCAAACTGTAGACACCAAAATACCATCTTTCCTTCATCATGTTTGAGAACAAATGTATATTGAGAGCATAAAATTGCTCTAATGGTGTCTTAAATCTACCTTAACTTGTCCTGAATTAAAAACAATATAATATTTAACTACTTCCACGCTAAAAACAGAAGAACACTGGAATTGGTTGGAAAAGACATGAGTAGCCCCGTAACCCATTTAATTCCATCAAAAAGTATTTTTAGAGAAGGATATGATTGAGGAATTACATACATAGATGGAGGATAGGATAGGAAAAATGGGAAGTTCGGGGGCTGAAGACGCAAATGTCATATAGTTAGAGTACTGATATGAGGTTTTCCCATAGTTTACTGTCCTATCATACACTGATGAGTAGAGCCTGTCTGATAACAGCAAAGCGTCCCTCTCTCTCTCTTTTTCTCGAGAAAGCGCAAAACAGAGCACACACTTTATCACTGTTTAATAACAACAAACACATCTACTCATCGAGATTTAAATCACAGCCCCATCACTCTCTAGAGAGAGAAACAAATACAAATACAAAAAAATATAAATATAAATATCAATAAAATAACTCTATCCTCTCTTTCCCTTCCCCCTTTCTCTCTCTACTTATCTCTACAGTCTTAGTAATTACCAGATGTGAGCCGCTGGAGAGAAACACATAAACACTCCACTTTCCTTCCTCTCTCTAGAAAATATCCGCAGCTGCTATAGATTTGGAACAAAAATCTCTTTTTACTAGCACATTTGGATCTTGCTACTGCATATGGAAGTGAGTGGCGGGAGGTAGGCACGAGTATTAGATCGGAGGATATGGCGGGGGTTTACGGCGAGGGGACGGCGGTTCTCGAGGTTAATGGTGGAGGTACGGCCGCGACGCCGACGCCGCTTACTGTGTCTGGATCTTTTAAGGAAGGGCCGAAGAGCTCGTCGAGGAGGCGGGCTTCGGTCAGGCCTAGCTTCGATGCAGACAATGAGTTCATGACGTTGCTTCATGGGTCGGATCCGGTTAAGGTGGAGCTTAATCGGCTTGAGAATGAAGTTAGAGGTGTGAATGTGGTTCGATCTACTGCCTTTTGAGCTGGATTATATTAATAATGATATCTATTTATTTATTGGTGGTTCTATTCTTCGCTGTTTTGGTGTAGATAAGGATAGAGAGTTGGGTGAAGCGCAAGCCGAGATCAAGGCGTTGAGGTTGTCTGAGAGACTTAGAGAGAAGGCTGTCGAGGAGGTCATTTCTCCACTCTCTATCTCCGTGATTTGTAGTGTTATTTAAGGTTGTTTGGGTTCAGTTTTGAAACTATTTTTTGTTTTTTGAAGGACTAACTTTGCTAATTGTTACTGGTTGTTGATTTTTACTGTCATTGGAAGTTGTTCCTTTATTTGAAGTTAATTTGATTGCAATATTTTAGATATTGATTAATGTTTGATTATGCTAGTGCTTTCTTGATGCAACTGTTAACTTTGAAGTTCATGGAAGATGGCATTTTTTTACCCGTATGATCTTGTTTACGATTTTGCTTAGCTTGTGAGAAATGTAGATCCTGATAGCTGTTTGTCAAATATTATTTTCTTTATTCAGGTTCTTATGTTCCTTCAAGTCGGTGAGACGGTCATTTCCCTTGAATGATATGCCATGCATGCTAACCTTTTCTAATTCATTTTGGTGATATTATATCATAATTGCTTGGCAATTTTATAATACTGTTAAGCTATATTAATTAAATGGGGAAATAGCATTGGTACCGATTGTTATCAGAGGCCATTCTGTTGTGTGTGTTTACCCTCGCTCTCTCCTCTCCCTTTTCTTTTCCTTTTCATAAATTAATTTCCATTCATTATTCATCTTCTACTGCTAAAAAGCTGACCTAGAAACTGGTTTGACCATTAAAGTTCATGTTTTGTCTGTTGTATTTCTTTAACTCTCGTCTATTTCTTTAACTCACATTGTTTTTCATAAATTTCATCATTTCTCGAGCATTGATGTCTATTGTTTTTCACAGCTAGATTTCTGCATTCATCTCTTAGAACTGTTTTCTGAACTGTGCTTGGAAGGGACTTGAATACACTCATGCACGTGAGAAATTATGTCTGAGGTTTTTGGTTCTCACAAATGTCCCTCGGTGTTCTGTCTATTGTATATATTTATCTGACATGCATTTTTTTTTTCATATGGGATTTTCTTTTAACTGGACATGGACATGACCAATTTCTTCTGTAATTTTTTTTGTTCAGGATTTTTTTTCCTTTCAATGATTCAGTAGCGGTCTATGTGTTCCAAATTGATCTGATTTTATCTTATTGGGTTCTTTTGTGTCGTAGCTCACTGATGAACTCTCGAAGGTGGACGAGAAGCTCAAGTTAATGGAATCACTTCTAGAAAGCAAAGTATTGCTTGGGATCTCTTTCAATTCCTCCATTATTTTTTTTTATTGTTTTCTTGATACTAATTATAAATTTAATTAATACTGTTTTGCAGAATCTTGAAATAAAAAAAATCAACGATGAGAAGAAGGCCTCTATGGCAGCTCAGTTTGCTGCTGAAGCCACTCTTCGTAGAGTTCATGCTGCTCAGAAGGATGATGACATGCCTCCAATTGAAGCCATTCTTGCACCTCTGGAAGCTGAGCTTAAGCTGGCTCGCCAAGAGGTATTTTTTCCTTGAGCATAATGGTGATTCCTTGTCAACATGGACACATGTTGGTTGATTTATGATTTTTTTTTCATTGTTTTGTTCTGTTGGTTCCCTTTAAGATTGCAAAACTTCAAGATGATAACAAAGCATTGGACCGTCTAACAAAATCTAAAGAAGCAGCTTTAATTGAGGCTGAGAGAACAGTTCAAGTTGCCTTGGCTAAGGCCTCCATGGTGGATGATCTCCAAAATAAGAACCAGGAGTTAATGAAGCAGATAGAAATTTGTCAGGTATTGCAAGCTTGCATGATACTCTTCATTCTTCTTTTATGAATTTGTTGGAAGGGGTGTTAGTGTATAAAATGAGAAAGGATATTTGATATCCCTAGTGTGTAAAATGTGCACGCACTATTTACTGTTTGTGCTTGCAGGAAGAAAATAAAATCTTGGACAAAATGCATAGACAAAAGGTTGCAGAGGTTGAAAAACTGACTCAAACTGTAAGGGAACTGGAAGAGGCTGTTCTTGCTGGTGGTGCAGCAGCAAATGCTGTGAGGGACTACCAGCGGAAAGTTCAGGAGATGAATGTAATGCTCAATAGAATTTTGCTGGGCCTCTTGGTTGGCATGCTTTGTAAGCTGCCCTAAATATGGCCTGCTTGTTATTATGTTTTGCAGGAGGAAAGAAAAACTCTTGACCGGGAATTGGCCCGTGCAAAGGTAACAGCAAACAGAGTAGCCACAGTGGTAGCAAATGAGTGGAAAGATGCTAATGACAAAGTGATGCCTGTAAAACAATGGCTTGAGGAGCGAAGATTTTTGCAGGTTTTTGTTGAACTTGGTTTTGTTTCTTTCTATTGTTTAAGCTCTGTTTGGAAGTTTCTTTGTTCGTAAAATGCCTTGCACTTTTCAATCCTAACCAATGTTAGATGACACTATTATGACAGGGAGAAATGCAGCAACTTCGTGACAAGCTTGCTATAACAGAGAGGACAGCAAAGTCAGAAGCACAGTTGAAAGTGAGGATTTGATTTTTTTCAGCTGAGGATTTTTTGCTGCTTGTTTTGTTTCATCTCCTCGTTCTGAAAGTAAGCTATGCTCTTGGCCTTTTTCAGGAGAAATATCAGCTGCGTCTTAAAGTGCTTGAAGAGAGCCTAAGAGGGTCTTCAAGTAATAATCGTAGTACGCCAGAGGGAAGGGGTATAAGCAATGGGCCTTCTCGTCGACAGTCCTTAGGTGGTGCTGATAACATCTCAAAATTGACCTCCAATGGCTTTTTGTCCAAGCGAACTCAGTCAAGATCTTTGTCCTCTAGCACTTTTTCAGTGCTGAAGCATGCTAAAGGAACATCAAAGTCGTTTGATGGGGGCACAAGATCATTGGACAGGAGCAGTAAATTGCTCTTAAATGGGGCTGGCCAAAATCATTCATTCAACCAACCTTGTGATGGAACAAAGGACACTGAGACACCTAGTCCATGGAAAGGAAACTCGGATGAAAGGCCCAATGAATTTCCACAGGCAGATACAGAGGATAGTGTCCCTGGAATATTGTATGAATTGCTGCAAAAACAGGTTGTAGCTTTGAGGAAAGCTGGTCATGAAAAAGATCAAAGCCTCAAAGATAAGGATGATGCAATTGAGGTTGATATTTTTGTCTTGTCTGTGTTATTCTCTTGCTGTTTATGCTTCTGCTTAATATTTTGTCATGATCGTTGATTTTACAGATGTTAGCGAAGAAGGTGGAGACATTAACTAAGGCAATGGAAGTTGAGGCAAAGAAGATGAGAAGAGAAGTAGCTGTAATGGAGAAGGAGGTTGCTGCCATGCGTGTGGAGAAAGAACATGAGAATAGGGCAAAGCGGTTTAGTAATTCGAAAGGGCCTGTAAGTGCTACTCAGATGCTTCCTGGGAGGTACTAGCTTTAGACTCTGAGCTCTATTTTTTTTTTAAAATGATCCATGCATTGGACTAAACTAGAGTATCATAATGTGATTTGTGATGGTGTTTACTTTTTTCCCTTAACCAGGAGCTAGCAGCTGCATTATAAGTTTCAAACCTTTTTTTCCCTTTTGAAAAATAATTTTCAGATTTCTTTTTCATTCAATATCTTGTTTTAGTGCCTTAACATGTTTTTTTTCTTAAAAAAAATATGGTCTAAAAAAAAATATGGTAGATAGTCATATTTTATGTCAATCCATCCTTTCAGTAATGCATGCTGGGAAAATTCATGTCAAAAGTGATAAGAACATGCAAATAGGGATTGAATGGCAAGCAGCAAGCCCTGTAGTTTCTATGTGCTTGACTCATGCTTTATTTCTTACAGTAACAAATATTGAAGCTTGAGATCTAGTTAAGTGTCTTGAGGAATTACAGTTAAGTTTTGTTTTCTGCACAATGGCATGCCTAGAAAATCAAGAGACGAGGCTAAATTTTAACCAAACGAAGATCTATGCCTATTTTTTAATAGCTTTCTTCCCTGCCTCTTGTTTTCTGTCCCATTTGCTACTGCTTGCAATTTTATGCATGTGTATGTGTGGGCACTTATGTAAATGTGTTGCAAAAATTAAATAAACATTGCCCTTTACCAATCAACAATATCCTGGCCTGTTGTTTATATAGTTTGAAGCAACAAAAATGGAGGACAGTGAACTATGAATTTGCCTGTGTTCTTTACTGTTGTTTAGAAATTAAATCTAGAGCATTGAGTGCCCAAGTAGAGGAAAATAGCTGGTGTATGTTTCTTGGTTTCAATTTCCAGTAAACCATGGACTGTCAGAGTAGAATTTTGCTGTAGACACAATAACTGGTTGCTAGCCTCTTGATATCGTCCCTTACTTGATGGGTATTTCAATTTGATTCTTGAAAAGGTTGTCTAGGACCATGTGGAAAGGAATCTGGCATATTGTGGTTTATGATTAAATTTCTGATGGCGTCAGTACAGGGAATTTTTTTTTCCTGGACGATAATAAACTTTATGATTTCAATCATCCCACCTGGTAAACAGTGCCATAAAAATTAGTATTTAAGAGAAGTGGGGTGGTTAAGTATTTATTTGTCTTAGAGAGTTCATATTTTGTGCAGAAACGTATCACGTAGCGGGATGACACGCAGCACTCAATGACAATAATCCGCACCCCAGGATGCAAGGAGTAACTGCATAGGTCTTGGTCCTTTTTTATATTCTATATTTTTCCCCTCTCCTGTGATTGATTATATGATTGTAACTGGCATGCCGATGACCCTGTGCTCCACTGAAATTGTCAAGGAAAGTACATTCAGGAAGAGAATTACTGGAGGATGAAATCGGTGTGCATCTGACATAGACTTGTTATTCCTCTGTTTTAAGAGATCAGCATAATGATGGAAAAGAAGGTAGTGACTTTGGGCTAACCTTTTCAGGTTTTTATTTTGAGTGAACAGTGGTTGTGTGGCTGTATAGGTAGCTTATTGGGTTTTATGTGGTCTACCATTTTGCAGTTTATTATTTGTATTCGGCTGCTAGTGTGATTGTTATCGGTCCAGGTTTGTTAATATTGTTTTAATCAGATCAAATTCAGATCTTGTGGATGTGTTATTCATCTATAGTTTATTGTTGTTTATAAATCTATAACTGAGCTCGCTCTTTTATTTTCTGTTCGAATCATCTCTCAATATAGCCCGTCTTGGTCAAAAAGTATGCTTTGGTAGAATCATAATCGGTGCTCGAGGCATAAGTGAGCGGCTTAGACTTGAAATACTCGCGCTTTGTAATTATAATGAAAAAACACGACATGTTTAATTGAAAGGACATAATTGCTCATGGAAAACATGAAAAATGCAAAGAAACATGATTAAAAAACAATTAGTGTGTGTGTGTGAATCGAGCTTACGCCATGATAAAGTCCTTAATATATAGCCCAACAAGAGTTAATTTATTTGAAGATAACGTTGATTGGAGAGGTAGGGTTGTGAGATGCTTGCGATTGTAGATGAATGAATTTCTTGTTAGGAAGAATTTGTTTAAGGTTTTACATCGTGGTGCTTAGATCTTAAAACAATTTATGAGGGGTGTGATCTCAAAAAAATTCAAATTTTATTTATATTAGACGGTATCATCTCAACAGTATCTATCATCTGCATATTAGACACGGCATTAGTCAATTCAATGACTTCTTGACCTGGGTTTCTACAGTATCATTTTTTTTCTAAATAAAACAAATAAATGTTTTTTTAAAGCTGGAAGCTCCATTATTTTGGATTTTTTTCAAGAAAATAAATAAATAAATACATGATTAATTCAAGTTAACTAAAAAGTAATCTTGCTCATGATCAAAGTCCTGGACTCGTTCATCTCAAATAAAGTTTTATAACCTATTGTTTAGAATTGCATTTGAAATGGTGTATCATAAAAATTTTATTTTTTTTTATTTTTTTAGATTATTTTAATATATTAAATTTAAAAATATTTAGATATATTTAAAAATAAAAAAATAAATTTTAGCAAATAACCCTTAAAAAAAGAAAGAAAGAAAAAAAACTTGACACAGCATAAGCATCCTCGATGCCAGTACATTTCTCTACCGCAGCAAAAGACATCTCACAGCTTCCGGGGTAGATTCTGATGACTCTGCATGAATTTAACTCATGAACACATGATTGGTTTCTTTTGAGCTTGTAGTAGTTCTGAAGCAGTCCTTGTCGGCTATAGCGTGGTTATGTGTTATTAAAATTGCATTCTGCTCAATTATAATTTATAAGTAGCTGGTTAAATTTTACATAGCCCCAATTAATTTCTTTTCTTTAAATCTTGATATGCAAAGAAATTGCAATCTATAGCTTCTTTTAAGCATTTTTTTTTTCAAATAATAACCTTAAAAAAATATCATCATATCAAATACACACCATTAAATTTATGAATCGATTTTCCAACATGTTTCTCTATAGATTCTTTCTGGTTTATTTATTAAATTATACGGTGTTTTTTAAATTAAATTTTTTATATATTTTGATATTATTTTGATTTGTTGATATTAAAAATAATTTTTTAAAATAAAAAAAATATTATTTTAATATATTTTAAAAAATATTTAGAAAATAACTATTATCATAATAACAATGCTTTATATCCATACACTCTTTAATATATGAAATCTTATAATTAATTTCGATGGAAAAGAAAGATTATCTCAATAGTAAACTCATGTCAGGAGTCGCATATTAAAAATATAAGACAAATATACACATCAAAGTAATATTATTAAAAAAATAAAATCTAATTTAAAGATTTTGTTTAGCAAAGTGTTTTTTCATCCTAAGGAACCTATCAGGGTATTAGTAGCACGTTGAGATGTGAAAATGTATAGATTTGATTTTAGAATTTAAGAATCAATTGGAAATATCATCCAATAGACAGTCAAATTATTATTATTTTTTTTCGCTGGCTGTTTAACCCGACAACATGGATCTTCTATCCTCACAGTGAAGTAGCAGTAGTGTTTTTCATTAACAGCCCTCAAGCTTTGTTATTTCGCATGATTCACCCTGCAGCTTTGTTTGGGATGTAAGCATATCATTAAAATTTAATTTTACCACGGAGAAATGTTTTGATAGAAAAAAAGATGTATAATATTCAAATGGAAACGCGCAAGCTAAGTTGGCGTGGTAATGGCGGTGCAACCTAAACCTTCTTATCTGTCTCCAAACGTTTTGTTTGTTTACTAAGCATTTTCTCGCAAATTCCACGTCCCCATCTACTTCTTGCCGAATACAGAATCTCCATTTCTTCTGCTGATCCAAACATCCCCTGTTATCCTTTCTTGCTTGGACCCTCAAACCGATCTTTCTCACATTTCTTGTCTTTCTTTCTTGCACAAAATCACACTCATTGCATCTGATCTAAAATATACATTTTGTTTTTTTTTTTCGGTTGAAAATAAATAAAAAATGGCTACAATGGGGAGCTTGATCGGTCTGGTAAACAGAATCCAAAGAGCCTGCAGTGTTCTCGGCGATTATGGTGGTGAAGGCATGTCTCTCTGGGAAGCTCTTCTGTCCGTTGCTGTTGTTGGTGGCCAGGTCCTCTCTCTCGTAGCCTTTTTAATTTTAAATTTAATTCTTGCAGGAGGAATTAATTTTTGTATTTTTTGTGTTAATATACAGAGTTCTTGAAAATCTTCAGTCTTAGAAAGCGTTGTTGGCTGAGATTTCCTTCCTTGTGGATCTGGTAAACTCTGTAAACTTTCAGTGACGACTTGATTTGATTTTGGTTTTGCATTTGCATTTGATTTCAATGTTTTTTTTTTGGTCATTTTAAAGAAACAGAGGAAATAGAATATTTTTAATTACATTCGTCAACCTAATCTTATGTTGGTTATGTATCACAGGTATTGTTACAAGGAGCCACTGGTATTGCAACTTCATAATATAGAAGACGGCTCTGAATATGCCGAGTTTCTTCATTCGCCCAAAAGGAAGCTTACTGATTTTGGTAGAAAATTAATTATGGGACGCAGTTCATGGAGGCTTTCAGATCACTGCCGAAATCCTTGTTAATTTGATCGGTTCCTTTATGCATGTAGCTTCTGTGCGCAAGGAGATTGCAGATGAAACAGATCGCATTACGGGGAAGACCAAGCAAATCTCTAATGTTCCTATTCATCTCAGGGGTAAGAAATCACAATTATGAGGATTTTAGATTCCTTAGTAAATGATGTTATTCAGTTGTCCAGTTTTAACTTGTCACAATTATGTTTCCTTTACATACAGGCCCAGCTGTACACGATTCTAGAATTGTGTCGTGCATTTGACCATGCAATTTATAGTTGTGCTTAAAATTTTCTCCCTTCCTCCTCACTCTTTAGAGATTTGTATATTTT
Organism: Populus ilicifolia; assembly: GCA_015708895.1. Classification (NCBI taxonomy): domain Eukaryota; kingdom Viridiplantae; phylum Streptophyta; class Magnoliopsida; order Malpighiales; family Salicaceae; genus Populus; species Populus ilicifolia. The sequence continues at coordinate 315,556 of SRLM01000324.1, forward strand.
CTTTGAAATATATATTGCAGGTAAGATACGGGTATATGCGCAGTTTATTTTCTGTCAATGGCACATTTATATCTGTTTCTCTTAGAAGTCAACTTTTTCTTCACTGTTGATTCATGTAACGATTTCACCATATCACAGCATTGCTAAGGTACAAGTAGATTAATTTTCCCTTGTACTGCACTACTATGTTACTTTAACTTGAGCCATAAAAATTATTTACAAATGAGATCGACCAAGTTTAGGACATTTTGAACCTAGTAGGTTAGTCAAGCTTGAATTAGTACTTGAATGAGCTTTCTTTCACTGTTGGTGATGTTTGTTTGTTCATGCTATTTACCTGGAGTAGAAAGAAAATTTTCTTTATAATTAGAATGAAGTGGGGAGGCAATTGAGAAATGGGCTTAGAAGTTAGAATCAAAGTTTGGCTAATAAACCTGAGTCTATTTGAAATGAGGAGTGGGTTTTTTAAATACTGTTTTACATTAACCAAAAATCATAATTTGAGCTAATATTAAGAGTACACCTCATAAATGCACCGTTATATAAGCATGATCTGTTTGATTGTTCCTGTTTGAGAACAAATTCAGCTTTTCTTGAATGCATCTTTTCTTTCTATTCCTTACAAATGAATATTTATGTTATGCTCTCTTCCTTAGGTGCGCTTTGTGTTGAAGGAACTTGTCCGGAAGTCAATAGCTGAAACAGAGGTGAGCATTCTTTAGTTGCAAGCAACTTTTCGCATGTAAGTGAATTTCAAATCTGTTCTGTGTGACCAGATGTGCACGCTGTAATAATTTCACTGTTTATAAAACAATATAGTCTTCGTTGTTTTTTAACAGTGCCCAATGAAGTCATGTACTAAGTTCGAACACTTCTAGTTTTTTCTTTTTGGTATAGAAGTCTTTGAACCCATCCTTGGTATAAATTCTGATCCTACATTAAAAGGTTTATTTTGAAATGGTAATGCTATTTTCTCTTGCAAGTGAAGGGAACTCACTATATGTCCTATTTTGGAAAATCGTCAATTTGACTGCCAAATCCAGGGACCAATAGAGACAGACCTACAAAGAAATATATGTCAACGGACATAAGTTGAACTCTTTGATGTGCTTGCACATCATGTGCAACATTGTTATTTGACTCACTATGAGATGCTCATGTGACTTTGGAACAAATTTACAAAGAAATATGTTGAAATTGTAGTGAAATGAAACTCAGTCCCAAGGCACATTGGGTAGGTCTGTGTTTGATAAGTCACATAAACAAGTTAAATCAGACCTGATTTTGGGTACTTTGAATGCACTGGAGTGATTAGTCAGTTTTAGCTTGCTGAAATTCGGCAAATGATGCTTTTATTTGGATGGCCAAGATGCTTAAATAGCTGCCAGTCTAAAGAGAGTTGCATGTTGCCTTGAAGCCATTTCTTCCAGAAATTAAAATATCTCAGTGGCTAGTTGAAATGTGAGGGTGCCATTTGAGGGAAGACTTGTACTTTCGAATTTGAATGTTATAGCTGTTATCTTAGTTTCGTTTTGAAGATTGCTTGCATGCTTTTTGAAGATATCTTAGATTTATTACGTGCAATTTGAGGGCAGCAATGCCAATTGTTAATATGGAATTTGAATGGTGACCGTTGAGAACCACTGATGGGTTATCATATGGAGTAACTACTATATGACATCCCACATTTTCCTGCTATTTAAATGCTGTCACGTGGTCATATGTAAGCTTGAATTTTCATTCATAGATGAATTTGAGGATGCCAAATATCAAAAGAAAGTATTTTATTTTGAGCGAATGGTACTTCATGGTCATTGCAGGAACTGAAGCGATTCCCAACCCTTCAATCTGACATTGCTGCTGCTGCAAATGAAGCTTTGGAGAGATTTCCTGATGAAAGCCGCAGAGCAGTTCTGCGACTGGTTGACGTGGAATCTAGTTATCTAACTGTGGAATTTTTCCGGAAGCTTCACCTTGAACCAGAGAAGAACACAAACACAAGCCCAAATCAACCGGGCCCAAATGTGGATTGTTACAATGACAATCATTTCAGGAAGATTGGTACAGAATTCTCTAATTGTTTTCCTCTTTCTTAGGGAAACTGCCATGCACTTAGTTTAAAGATCTTCATTTTAGCAATTGGTTTAGTTTTATGGATCAGAACATCTGTGTTTCTAATCTGTTTATAATCTTTCTTGCATGCAAATTCTAGAGCTGTATGCATAGTTTTGTTCATGTATTGCTAGAAGCTCGATTCTGAAAATTTTTCTTCTCTCAGGAAATGAGATGTAATTATCAAATTCTAGTAAAGCATACGGACCGTGATTGCTGATAAATCACAAACTTTATTTCAGGATCCAATGTCAGTGCTTATATTGGTATGGTTTGTGATACAAGGAACTCTATTCCAAAAGCTGTGTGGTTCGAGAGGCTAAGAGATCTCTTCTGAATAACTTCTACGCTCAAGTTGGGAGGAAGGGGGTAAAGCTATTTAGAAATTCCGTTCCTTGATGTTTACCTGCCTTATGTTTTTTCAAGCCAGGGAAAATCGAAAATTCAGGACGTATGGGTGGCTCTAGTTTAAATGAGTAGTTGTGGTTAGTGAAATCCCCGAGCACCTAAGAGGGGAGGGGTGGATTAGGTGATAACTAAAACTATTTTTTCTTGAAAATGAACCCTATGGCCCGCACTTTCTTCAAACAACAACCACGGCAACAGCAACAGCACAACCACAACCACAACCACAAAATAACTTGATTGAAAGATAAAGGAGAGCTGGGAAAGAATATGAACTTGATTTTTATAGTGGTTCAATCTAACCGTCTGGTCCACTCTCCAAGTTGTAGGCTTGGGGATTTGTATTTCACTCTTTTAATCTTCTTCAAGGGTAAGACCACACCTTTTTACAAGAACTCTCTTCCAAGCCCTCTCTAACCCAATCCCAATTATTTATAGTGCAACTTTCACAACAAGTTATAAATAACTCTTTGAAGGAATAGGTTTACAAATTGAAAGCACAAGTCCAAGGAGTAGTGACTATGGCTTTTATTTCTCAATAATTAAATGTACGCAAGTGTTCTGTGAAGAGATAAAATGAAAGAACTGAGTTTCAACTCATAAAGGATTCGTGGTTCAAAATGAAGGACAGACCCTATTTAAAAGAACGAACGAACTGAAAAGTGTCAAATAAAAATATTTGAAACTTTAGCCCAACCGTTAGTTAGCTAGGCTGGTTGGATGGGAGTGGCTCTCTGATCCTGGTCACATCTGTATGCAAAAAACTTTCGTGTATATCAAGCTTAGTATGGCTGGTTATTTAGTTCTAAAAACATGTTTGGTAGTATAGTTATAGTTATTTTTTAAATAATTTTTTGTATTAAAATATATGTTAATAATATTTTTTTATTTTTTAAAAATTATTTTTAATATTAACATATCAAAACGATTGAAAACATATAAAATATATTAAATTTTAACTAAAAAAATGAAATTTTTGAAAACACTGGCATTTACAAACAATACCTAATTAAGTTGGATTAAACTTTGACCTACCCCACTTTTAGAAAATCTAACCAGGCTGAAGTCCATTTCCTCTATTTTATAGTATAGTAGATGCAGCTTTAGTAGTTGTGGGAGGTAAGATTATAATGTCATAAAAACTTGACTAGTGTCGGTTCAAACGGGGAAACATGGAATTGATCAAGCTGCCGATCCAGTTCGATCCTCAAAATCAGTTAGATTGGTTTTGAGAAGCGTTTGGTGATTTCAGACCTTTCCACAGTTAATCTTGGAACTTGAACAATTATCCAATTTTTCTTACATATGTACATATAGAAATTCAGTTTTCAATCTCAAACTCTTTAACTGTCTTCCCTAATTCAATTATCTGGCGAATTCTGAAACACTAGCAAAAAGACATTTAGGACTTCAAATATGGTCATTGAAAAATAATTAAGTACTCCAAGAGCACAACTCCCCTCTCTTACATGATAGTGGAACCCATCATTATAACCATTAATGGATTCCATTTCTATGTGAGTGGAGAAGTATTTCTCATAAAATACCTGATATTTCTTCATTTTAGTCGATTTCTTATGTCAAATCAGAGATCGGGGTACACTTACTTTGTATTGATATTTGCAACTTTGGTGTGACTTGTGCTGCCTGCGTGTTTGCATACATACATGGTATTAGTTTAAGTTCATGCATTACATGTAATTGAAATGATAAACCTTTAGAAAATGTGAATGGTGCCGCTGAACTTCCCTTCTACTTATTTCCAGTATTTTTACCTCGTGCATGAAAATTTCTTTTCACCATGGATTCGTCATGGTTTGTGCTTTTGATTACATTGGGTTGAGCTCATCAGTTTAATGATCAGACTAGGATGGAATTTTATCGCTTTTCTTAGGTTATTGTACCCCCCCTACCAGGACCAAAAGCTTGATTGATTGCTTCCGGGGAAAGATAGAAAGGAAGGTAATTAATTAAGCGGTGCTTATAAATCCTCCAAAACTTGTTATTCCCGCTTCTTCTTTTTTTAAATGACAATTGTAACATCTCCATGTCACCATTAATGATGAGTAAATTAAGCTGGAATAGAGTAAAACAAATTTAGCAGCACCCCAAATCTTTGTGATAAGGCATTCGGAGTTCTGGGTTGTGAGGTCCTTGTTGTTTTATGTTTAGAGAAGAATGAATGTGCACAAGTAATGAAGGAGCGGCTTGGTGCAATGTTGGACGAGGATCCACAACTCATGGAAAGGAGAGCAACCATAGCTAAAAGGCTTGAGCTATACAAGTCAGCTAGGGACGAGATTGATTCAGTGGCCTGGAAATGATAGATATTGTGGCGCACACTATACGACTTTTCTTCCCCCCCCATAAACATAGCAGGCTAGATTTTCTACTTTGGCATTCTCATTGTACTCTGTTTGACAAGAATGAAACACTACTTGTGCACATTCCAGGATAGATTTATTCGTTGATGATACAACTGAATCCGTATTCCTTTTGTACTCGCTAACAATGCAAGAGTGTACGCTGTGCATTGTATGATAGAATTTCTTTTCGTATAATTGGATTTGCTTCGTGTTCTTTAACATAATAATCATATTCAGTACGAGATTTGACTAGCATTTAATCCAATTTTCAATTTCGATCCTAAACTCCAGAATTAAGTCAATTAACCAGTTTTAGTTGCCTTCTACTCAGTGTTTGTTAATATTTCTCCATCTAAATCCATCAACTACAATGAACAAGCAACACTTTTTAACTTCACAAAGCTCAAACAATCGAACCCCGTATATCGCCTACCGTGTCTTTTTCTACGTGGAATCTGTGAAAGTGTGTTTTTGAATTATCAGAAAATTTCAATATTTGTTTTTTCTTTTTTAAAAACAACAGTGGTTTGGAGAAAACAATTTCGTCCTTTAACACATTTTTCACAGTGATCAATGTTTCCTAGAAACACAGAAAGAAGATTTAGAGCAAAAACGCCATACCAAATAAATTAATGCTTAGGATTTATGCATAGCTTGTCTGGTCAGTCTTCCATGAATTGAAGAACCATGAATCGTTGATGCAATCCTATCCATAACAAATAAACAGTCAACGATCAGAGTCTGCGACCTTGGCTGCTTCACTAGAATGCAATCAATACAGTGACCACTAACGGAATGATGGGGCTCACGAAAAGCAGCAGGATCCAAAAGGATTGATTTTAACTATTCAAAGTCAGGGGCTGTTCCTCTTGAATTATGGATAATATAGGATCAGTGATGGGGTAACAGTGAAAAGGTACGTAAATTGTTAAAAATTATTGAACTTCAGGCGAAGCAATGGGAACAGCGACCACCAATGTCCTGTTTTTTCTTGTGGTGATCTTTGTTCGGAAACTTTTGCAAATGTGAGCTGCATTCCAAATGAACTTAAGGCGCTTCTCAAGTTCAAAGGAAGTCTTACGGATCATTCAAACCGATTGGCGCAATGGATAGGAGTGGTTTGCTGCAAGACTAGTAGGAATGTTTTCAAGCTTGATCTTCGAAATCAACTTCAGCTAGACGAGCTAGACATTCCCTATTTTGATTTCTATCCTGGAAATTATGGCAGCGTTTACTTGAAAGATGACATGAACCCTTCTCTTCTTGACTTTTAAGCATCTGGAGTTTCTAGACCTGAGCATGAACGTTTTCTCTTCGAACTCCAAATTTCCTGGATTTATATGTTCCTTGACAAAATTGAAATATCTAAACCTTTCATCTGCGAGTTTTGTAGGAAAGCTTCCCGTTCATCTTGTAAACCTATTCAAGTTTGCAGTATCTTGGTCTTGGCATTTCTTCAGCTTTCTATGCTCCATCAAATTCCTTGACTTCTGACAACTTTCAATGGACACATACTCTATCTTCCTTAAAAATACTTGGACCTGTCTGATTCAAACCTTCCAGAGGACAATAACTGTTTGCATTCCATAAATATGCTTCCTTCTCTACTATAATTACGCTTGTCCAGTTGTCATCTCCCAAGCATTCCTCAATTTCTGAAAGTTAATTTCACATCTCTTGAATTGCTTGATCTTAGTCAGAATGGCTTTGATTCTGCAATTCCTCCTTGGTTGTTTAACTTCGGCAACATTCAACATCTTGATCTTAGTAAAAATGCTTTTAATGGCTCCATTCCTAGTGTGATTAGCAGTTGTAAATTCCTTGAAGGACTTGACCTACATGGGAATAATCTTGAGGGTGAAATACAAAATATGCTGGCAAATCTGTGTAGCCCATCTGGATGCATTCATAATAGTTTGAAGATGTTGAATCTCGGATCAAATTAGTTCACTGACTATATGCCAGATCAACTTAGACAGGTTAAGCATCTAGAATACCTCAATCTCGAATCAAACTCGTTTCAAGGTCCGACCCCAGTGTCACTAGGAAGACTGTCATCCTTAAGACAGTTAAGTCTTGGTCGTAATCATTTGAATGTTAGTATTCCAAAAAGTCTTGGGCAGCTTTCAAATCTGGAGGTTTTAGATGTCCACGACAACTCATTGGATGGTATCGTACCCGAAGTTCACTTTGCAAACTTAAGGCGTTTAAAGGAGCTGAGCTTGTCTTCAAAATTCTTTTGTTATAGATTTTCGCCCAGCATGGGTGCCTCCATTTCAGCTTCTAGTTATTGCAATGTCATCTTGCAGATTGGGACCTCAATTTCCACAGTGGCATCAAACTCAAAAGGATGTTCGATTTTTAGAGATGTCTACTTCAAGCATATTGATACCATCCTGTTAGGTGATCCAAACATTCAAACACACACAAATTTACGTGGTTCGGCAACTTGCCTACTCCACAGAGCTACTGGTTTGTATTAATCAAGCTCAAAAGCAATACAAACAAGAAAACAAGGAGGAGGAGAAAACTTCTCAACTCAACTCAACTCTCATCCTTAGCTCTCTCTCTGTGTTTCTCTCTATTTCGTGCTCTATCTCAGTTATCAATGCACATCTATTTATAGCTGATGAGGGAGACAATTGTTCAACAATGGTGGACAACATTTTCTTTGGTTAGGCACCCACCATTTGACTCTAACCATTTCAACCTTGGCTGCCACCTACCATGGCTGCCACC